>JAYJMB010027421.1:22303-38052 GCA_036873735.1 Pouteria campechiana
AAGATACTTTTTTTAATATATTTCATTTCCAAATCTTAGCAAAACTTAATTAGTTTAGGTCAAGTCTTAGACAAGTTTTGTTGTCATCAAAACTATACACCCAAACTCAACAAACTCCCCCTTTTGATGATAATAAAACTTGATGGCCCAAAAATCATGATAGTGAATTACATTGGAAACTCCCCCTATTTATGTTATTCAGTGACCCTTAGGAGTTTGATTCATTGGTGCTAATAGCTAAGACATGAAAACAAGTCATGATAGTTGATACTGCTCTTCTTCCTCTTTTTGTTATAATAGAAAAGGTATAGCATATGGGAGGGGGGGAATTGAGATCTTAAAAACAAATACTCCCCCTAAGATTCATAATATAAAAATCATTTCTCATCTTAAAATCAAAAGCTTCTAGCTCATAGATTTCTTCTCTAACAAATTTCTATTTCCTGAAATGAACAAGTTCATAAATTCTTCAATTTCCTCCTCTTCACTACATGATATTTCACTTCCAATGCCATTTCTTATTTCATTACCAAAACATATGTAACCTCATTTAAGTATACATATCACATGAACATATTTGTAAATATCATGGTCACAAATGATAAGAATAATTCACCAATTTGAAACAGTTCATGATATGAACACAACTTTAAATGTTCAATCACAATTATACTAAATTTGAAGCATTATCTTAATTATTGCAATCATAAGATATCAAGACATGATGATGTTATAGAAGGTCTAACTAGGAATGGAATACTTATTCAAGACCTTAAACTGTGAAGTTTCCCAAAAAAGCTTGACATAAGCCTTGGGACTGTAATTATGGTAAATTTGAAGTTTCATTCATTCCCAAGCAAAAATGAAGATTAAACTTACTTTTTCATTCATAAATTTTAAAAGTATACAAGCAAGCCAATTTATAAGCATACATAAGCACCATGACATGATTTCAATATATTAGCTCAATCAAGCCAAGTTAAATCCAATTTCTGAAAAGATCATTTCGATTATATATGTATAGATATATCATCACTCTCAACTAGCAAGCATACATAAGCACCATGACATGATTCACAAATATATTCTCATTCCTGCACTTCTTAGGCCAAATAATATAAATAATTTATCATTAAGCACAAAGGGAAATCAACCAAAAGAAATGTATATAAAGACCTATTGATCACCCCCTTTTCGTTAGTCACAAAAAGGAAACATAGCAGTTGCAAACATATCCATACCAAGATTTCAACAATTTCAAGTAGTCTCATTAATGCATATCAAATTTCATAAAAGACAGTACATATTAAACATCACTACATGATCTCTCAACATGAAGATCTCAAAAAATGTGTCAAACAAAAACATGTCATTTTCCTTTAAAACACATTTTCTCTCCCCGTAAGACCACATAACTCACAAAAATGAAAACTAGAATCTTCTAGTTTTTCTCCCCCTTTTGGTCAAGCATCTAGGTTTGGAGAAGCAATGTTAGAATCCTGAGTAGGCATAGACATTATAGTATAATTCAAATGGACTTTTGTTGAGTATGGATCTAGCAAAGATTTTGTTAATAATGTAGCATGTGATATTCATTACTTCAGCCCAAAAATATTATGGTAGGCTATATTCACTCAACATTGTCCTTGCCATGTCTTTTAAGGATCTATTTTTCCTTTCTGCTACTCCATTTTATTGGGTGTTCTTCGTGCATAGAAAGTTTGAAGAAGTTGTTTTCACAAAAATTAGTGAGTTTATAATTTTCAAACTCTCCACCATGATCACTCCTTATGGCAACAATATGAGAGCTTTGTTCATTCTGTACACGCTTGGTAAATATTTTGAAGAATGAAAAAGCTTCATCTTTAGATACTAGAAATAGTATTGAAGTAAATCTACTATAGTCATCCACAAAGACATGTGCGTAATGTTTTCCTCTAAGGCTTATAGTCTTTGTTGGTCAAACTAAATCCATATGTAGCAATTGAAGAGGTTTGGTTGTATATACTTCTTTGTTTGATTTGAATGATTCTTTTACTTGCTTACCTTTCATGCAAGCATCACACAACTTATTATCAAATTTAAGTTTTGGTAAGCCAACAACTAGATCTTTATTATATAATCTTTCAATCAAATTTTTGTTGGCATGTCCTAGCCTTTTATGCCATAACATGGATTCATTGTCATTAATAACAAGACACTTAGCTTGAATATTAGAAAGATCAACCAAATACATATTTTCATGTCTTCTATCATGTACTATAACTAACTGAGACTTATCTAGTATAGAATAGAATTGAGATTCAACCACAACTTTGTAGCCTTTTTTACAAAACTAACTTATGCTAAGAAGATTATATTTCAATCCTTCTAATAAAAGTACATTTGAAATTGTAGTAGATAGTAGTTGATTGATCTTACCAATCCCAACTATTCTACCTTTACCATTATCACCAAAGGTTACTATTCCTCCAGATTTCATTTTCAGTTCCATGAATAGCTCCTTATTCCTTGTCATGTGCCTTGAGCAAACCACTATCGATATACTAGGTGCTGCTCTTTGTGGCTTCCAAGCACACCTGCATAGATAAAGTTAAGTCTTAACTTTTGGTACCCATTTAAGAATGGGTCCAAGTGGGTTAGTTGCAGGTGTTAGTTCCCATTGTTTCTTGGGCATTACTGTTTTAACTAAAGGAGTTTGGGTTGCATTTAGTACATTTGCAACTATCTTAGGAACCCAAATCATAGTCTATTTAGGCTTGAATTTTCTATGTTGTTGCTGTCCACTTCTTTTCTTTGGTTTCATTCTTAACAAAGTGTAAGTTAATGTCCTTTTTAGAGCATTATTTTCAACTACAACTTACTCCAGTGTGCTAATGGTATTGTTGCTATTCTTGAGCTTAGAATTTTCTTCCTTGATTTTGGAGCATTCATTTGTAATTCTTTTGAGCTCCTTTTTAGTCTCTTTGTACTTTGCTTTCAAACTCATATAATCTAAATATAATTCTTCTAATGTTTCTTCATGACTTGGAGTTTCAAAATTAAAAATTACCTACTCTTCATGGATTGCGATGAAGTAGTTTCCCATATAAAGTTCATCTTGAATACTTTTGCTTGGAGAGAGTTGGTTGATTTGAGCTTCATGTTCTTCTTCTTCCTCACTCTCACTTTCATTTGTTATGTTCTCTAGTATCTCCTATACTGCTAGAGCTTTCTTTTTCTTCTAGAATTTTTTGCTTGTTCTGTTGTTATTATTGTTGTTGTTGTTGTTATTTCTGTCAAAGTATGAGTTATACCTTTTCTTTTACTGATCATTTTGTCTCTTGTCTAGCTCTGAACAGTCAAACTTCATGTGCCCAGGTTTTCCACAATTTTAATAGGTGGGTGGTTCTTTCTTTTTGTTGTTTCTTCCAAATTATTCCTTAAACTGTTTCCAAACCTTTTCTTCTTTAGCATGGATTTGAATCTTCTTGTAATCATTGCCATTTTCTTCTTCATCTCCACTTGCGGATGCATTAGTTTGAGATTTGTCATTCTCTGACTCAGCTTTAAGTGCAATTGCTTTCTTACCCTTTGGTTCTTTTATATTTTTTTGTTTCATTAATACTTCATGTCATAAGAGAACCCATAAGCTCTTCTAGACTCATTATGTCTAGATTCCTTGCTTCCTGGATAGCTGTCACTTTGGGCATCCATTGCTTTGATAAGGATCTTAGAATTTTCTTCTCTATTTTGGCCTTTGCATACTTTTCTCCTAGATTTTTCAGCCCATTTGTTATCTTTTGAAACCTTCTAAAGATGTTTGAGATAGAATCTGTCTCCTTCATGTTGAAAGCTTCATGTTCCTGCACAAGAAGATTTATCTTAGTTTCTCTGACTTGCTTTGTACCTTCATGTTCAACCTCTAGTTTCTCCTAGATTTCCTTTGTTGTATCGCAAGAGGATATCTTATCAAATTCAGAGGACGTAAGAGCACAATAAAGGCAGTTCTTTGCCTTGACATCTTTTTTAGCTGCTAGAATGTCCTCAGTAGTGTGTTTATCTTCAGTATTCAGGACAATCAAACCATCTTTCATGGTTTTCCATAGCTGATAATTTGAGGCAATCAAGAAATTTTTCATTCTCATCTTCCAGTATCCATAGTTTGTACAATCAAATAGTGGAGGTCTGGAAGTAGATTGACCTTCAAAAGAAGTGTTATGGAAATAGCTGGCCATTGCGATCTCTTCACAAGTTATATAAATGAAATAGTAGGGTATAACTAGTGAAACCTGCTCTAATACTGATAATAATCATAGTGCAAGATTGAAGAAATTACCAATAACACAATGCACTTAGACAAGTATTTTTACAGTGGTTCGGCCCTTCACTTGGGTTCCTACTCCACTTCTCTGAGTTAGCTTTCTCTTCTAAACTCAGGTTCCACTAATGCTTTTTTTTTATCAATAACCTTCTGATTAAACAAATAAACCTATTGATTTCTAAGCTTACCAACTAACTTATACAAATACCAAGCAAGTATCCTACTTGCTTTCACTACACAGAGGCAAGTCCTCAACTTGCAAAAATATACAGAAATAAATGTTTACAAATATTAATGCCTCTAACAGGCTAATTTTGTACAAAGTTCGAAAGTAGTATATACAACTAATATAGCAATAGGAGCAATAGGATTCAATCTCCAGAAGTGGTTGAATGAATGACTTCGACTGATTCTTTGAATAAATTGCAATGGAATTGAAATCTTGGAAGAAAAACCTTAAAGACTTAGTAAATGCTCTCTATTATTTTTCAGTATAAAAACCATTATCTTCTTCATTCTCACTTAAATTTTTTTATATTTGAGATCTCTGACTTTCTCTATTATAGTAGGTGAGAATCATTAAATACTGATAAATATTCAAATTTATAACCATTGTACTTTCAGCATAGTTTAACATCAGATTCTTCAAATTTTAAGTGGTAGGTTATTTCTCCGCACACTTCCCACATTGTCGTCTCTTTAGATGCATCGAAGAAGTGTTTTAGAGGCTTTGAAGTGGAGCGACACGAGTGACTCGTGTCGGATGTATTGATGTTGACTCTGAAGGAGTTCTTTGACTTTGAAGCGATTATTCCATGACTCCAAAAGACTAACTCTAAACTCTAAAATATT
The DNA here is from genome assembly GCA_036873735.1 of Pouteria campechiana. Lineage (NCBI taxonomy): Eukaryota > Viridiplantae > Streptophyta > Magnoliopsida > Ericales > Sapotaceae > Pouteria > Pouteria campechiana. The sequence goes on from JAYJMB010027421.1 coordinate 27,459, forward strand.
TCTCTATCTCCAAAATACTTCACTTAGCTCCAAAGTATTTGTTTTTTTTGACTCTGACAAATGGTATTCACTGAAGACTGTTTTGTTAACTCCGAAGGCTCTCATCGCTATCTCTAAAATTCCTTGTCGACTCTAAAGAACTTGACTTAATTCCAAAGCTTGTAAGTCTATGACTTTGAAGTGCGTTAATTGACTCCAAAGATTTTGGACCCATGACTGCAAAGCAAGTTGATTGGCTCCGAAGAGATTTAATTGACCCCGAAGGGTGTGAGCTTATAACTCCAAAGTAGTATCATCTATCTCTGAAGTGCTTTAGCGGCTCCAAGACGTCTGTCTTGGCTTTGACGCATTTTTGGTGAGTTCGACACTTGTGACTTTGTGATCCCAAAAAGGTTGTTCCTTTGTCTCCAAAGTTTCCAATGGCTTCGAGACGCCTTTGCTGACTTCAAAGTTTGTGACTTCGTGACTCCAAGGGGATTTTCTTCTATTTCTAAAATACTTCATTGGATCCAAAGAGTTCACCCCTTGTCTCTGAAAGGCTTTGAGCAACTCTGAAGGGATGAGATTTAAGCCCGAAGTTGACTCCAAAACTTCCTTGAAAACTTTAAAATTTTTATTTTCTTCTTTTAACTATAGCTGTGATTTATATATTTAGATTTCTTGAGCATTTACTTAGTTTCTTCCTTTGATCATCATGGAGATTATTCTTAAGTTAGGTATTGAAAATTATTTCTACAAGATGCTTGAAAATGAATTGTTAGTACCTTAATGTTTCACTCATGTCTTTTCTCATCATCAAGACATGTTTGGTTAAGAATTTTCATCATCAAAATTAAGCTATTCTAAGAGTGTATGTTTAACACTTTAGATGGTATAAAAGAAATTAGACTGGTTGATTGACAAACTCTCCTTCGTCTATACGAACAGACGAAGTGTGATGTTCTTTTTTTGTTCCATGTTTGTCTATTGGAGGTGACAGATGAATTCTGCTTTGTATTGCTCGAACATAGGAAGTGTAGTATTTGTTTGATGTAAGTGATAGATGAACTCTAATTTACTTTATCTTGGATGAATTACTTTGCACGTCGTATATAGGTTTGTCTATTGTAAGTGGCAAATGAATGTGCCTTTGTCTATTGAAATCCCTTTGTCCAAGAAGCTCTTTGTTTGTTTAGCTTCATCCATGCTCATAGTGCAGCTTTTACTTTGTCTTCTACTTTTTTTGTTGCTTTGATTGTAGTAAGTAACAGATGAATTTGATCCATAGATGAAGTGGAATTATGCTTTCTTCGAGCAATAGAAGGAGTCTGCTTTTGCAAATTCTTGGTTTCTTCATTCTTGATTTGTCTGTCTTGGCTCAGCTTGAAGTTACACTCATTTATCTATTCATCATGCCTCTTGTCTGCAGATGAATGCATTCTCCTAAATTACTTGATCAGACAAAGTTTTCTTCACTTTGGGCATGATTGTTTGGGCAGTAGTTCCTACTTTCTTCCTTTGTCTGAGTGTTTATGAAGCTATTACTTTTTTCCTTGTCTCACACAAATATTATCTGATCAGTGTAGATAGTTTGAATTTCTTAAATAGCTTTATCCTCTTCAACCATGGCTTCGTCTTCAACTGATTTCATCTTGCATTTGTCTATAAAAATTTCTCATTAAATTTAACAAACAACGCAAGCTCGTTGTAGTGCATCTTCGAAGTCTTGTTCTCTTCCTTTGCTTTTGTTTGTGGAAGCTTTCTCTTAGACAATGCAACCTTTTTGTTGCTTGTCTTCAAACCTTCTATTTTCTTCTTCTTCTTCCACAATCTTCATCAGTTCGGCCCCTTTGGAAAGCAGCAGATATTTGTGATCCTGCACTTAGAACATTTCTGCACTTGCTACGTTGTTAGCTTTCAGATTTATTAACATAATGTATTTTATCCTCATGTGATTTAATAATACTGTAGAGCAAGGATAATATACATCTCTATTAAGTACATAATGTGAAGGCTTAAGTAAATATGGTGCTTATTATAATTCAACAAATTAATGCATTAGCATAACATAGAAGATGTATTCTTGCATAATTAAACATTTGCGATTATGTATCATTTCTCATTATTGTTTATTAAATTATGTATATGATTGTTAATAATTTCAGCATACATATGTTATCTTAATATAAGTTTTGTAATCATCAAAATCGTATATAGTAATCCTGACAATAATATCACAAACACATCTCATTTCAATCATTCAATATTTAATGTGCGATAATGCATGACCCTATTTGTTCATGTTTGTCTTTCTCAATGGTTTGTGGTTTCTTGATGTTGTTTGGTGACAACCACTTTGTAGGGATGTTTGCAAGTTGAACATTGTAATGCCCCATCCCCCGGGGTTGTTACTCCATTTTACACTGCCTAATGTTTTTTATCAAAAAATGGACAGAGTCTCCCTTGAAAATAGGGTTGTCTGCCTAGGTACAAACATTCATCACATATTAGGATACATTTCTCCATTATAATTCATAAAAGTAAGAAATTACACACTCTAATATTCCTCCATTCTTCCACACAATATTCCTATAACTCCATAGGCTCCCCCAGAACCGTGACTACATCATGATGGCAATGAATGTGCTCCTCTATCATACAACTTCCAACTATACAGTTACAATTATATAATGACATGCCTTAACATTACAATTACATAAAATTATCACTCTTTGATACACTTTATACATCATTGGACATATGCTAACATGATTTCAAATATACACATGATGAAAATTTTTAATTTAATACATTTTCAAAGTATAAATCCTCTACTATACTTTCCTTATGAGACTTCTCTTCTTATGGCTTGACCTGCCAGCTAAAAATATAAATAAAGAGTGAGTCTGGGCCAAACTCAGTAAGTAGGTATAAAGTCAAAAAATAATTAACAAAATGAGGGATCCATCTGTATCCCAAGAACCATCCACACATTTGCATACAAGTCAACCCATGCCATCTAGGCATGATCATATCCGAGTCAATTTTAAAAAAACTAAATAACTAAATCTCATTGTTATACATCCAAACATATACATAACAAAACCATACTCATGTATAATCTGTATCTCAGGATATCCTCATATCCCCATATTATATATTTGCATTTCCATACATCAAGATAATCATAATAACCACAAGCACGGGATATCCTCTATTCCACTAATCTATACGTGAAGCAGGAAATAACATCAATACACAAGTCATGTAACTTGGGATTTTTACTAATCTCGCATCATGGATACAAACTCATTTTTATTTTTTAATCTTGGTATATTCACAATCCCACTCATATACACAATCAATCTTTATACAATCACAGATAGTTATAACACTAGAACGAATATGGAATACCTATCCCATTGAATCACTATAACAAAATAGTCAAGGGATACTTACTATCCCTTAATATTACTATCCCTTAATAGTCATTACATCTAAAACATGATAAATACTATCCCCATCCATTCAATCATTCATGTAAGCATTCAAGTACGCTTACTTACCTAATAATGATTTACTTCATAATCAACATTTTTTCAAACTCGACTTGTCACCCCCATGGTAGAAAATCCTATACATATCACATAAATCTCATATTTTATTTACATATACATATGCATAAGCAATTCTCATTAATATAATGAAGCATAATGATCAAAATTTTCAGCCTAATGCATCTCATTGCATTTTACATAATTCCACTTTTGCCCCACTAGACATAGTTATGGTAAATTATTCATAACTTTCTCATATTAATTCTAGATTTATTGTTTTTTCTCTCCTTATTTATATAATGTCAATTCTTACAACTTCTATTTTGAACACTTTTTTTAATTCAGCCTATAAATTGGGTTGTTAGGCCCCACAAGTGACACCTTTTACAGTAAATCATTTCCTAGAAACAATTTTAGTAATTTGGGCATAAATCTCACATATGAGTTACAAATTAAGTGATTATTATGTTATTTTGTAGATAATTGTAACTTATAAAACTTTTATTTTGACCATATTTATTAATTAAGCTCATAATTGGACTCATGACACTACAAGGTAACACTTAATGATTTAGAGGCTGTTACACTATTTTAACTATAACTCTCTCACATAAACTCAGAATTTAATGGTTCTTATCTTTTTAGAAATATACTTTTAATATATACAACATTTATGTTGAAAATAGTTTTAAAATAAATCAATATAGGGGTAAAAATTGGGATGCCATCAGCACCATGTGCAATTTCAGGATGGACACTCTGGTAGCAGTGAATTTCAGGGTATTTATTTTTTGAATTTTTTTGACATGTTAATGTTGGAAATTTTTCACAAAAATTTGCCAATTTCTATTCTAATTTATTTGATATAACCCTATATTTTTATATTCACAAAATTAATTCATTTTATAAGGTTTTAATTAAGCTCAAGAGGGTTACTAAATAAGCATTTTAATGTCCTGCATCAACACCTCGCTGTCCATTTTAATTACCCATCTAATTGCCTTCTTTTTGGGCCCAATAACTACCCTATTAAAGCCTTGATTAATAAAGTATTAATCCCCTATAATTATTCTTAATCACCTATCCCAAATCACATGAATTTCAGCCCAAATAGTTAGTGGCATCAGGGTGTACTTCCTCTAACTTAATTTTTTTCCAACTACTGTAATTAATTCATCCCATATCATAATTAAACACTAATCATGCATTATTTACAATAAATACAATCCTTAATCATCATTTAAAATTTTCAGCAAACCCTAACTAACCCTAACTTAATCCAATAGCATAATTCCAACTGTCCTTCCATAAAACATATCCCTAAACACAATCACCAATCTATTTTAGGAAATTAGTTGCCTTTAAATTGAATTCCCCTTGGTGTATCCCACTTATAAGGACCAATCTTCAAATTTGGATAGCTACCACACTTTAATCCAATGAGATAATTGAAGCCGTAGACTGCAAATCACTTGTGCTTATGTTTGCTTCCAATCTTTATGGCCAAAACAAGCTGGAATTTTTGAATTTGGAAGTTGAGGAAGAATATTACATGAACAGGGGTGGGTTGCTTTGGGAAATGAAGTGAGGAGATGGCCGCAACCATCTCTTTTATTTGCTAATTATTTTGGTAGTCTGCTATCCCAACTTGGTCAATGCACATGCATTGAAATTTTGATTTTTTTTCTACCTCTTTTGCTCCATCTTTCTACATATATGAGCTATCCACTACCTCCCCCAATATTTATTTAACACACATTAACCATTTCATCTCCATAATTTAACATATTTTTCCTAATAAAATTTGCATTAAATGTGAATTTTTCAATAATGTTGAGCATACATGGCATCTTACTTTTCTACTCCACTTTATTTACATTATTTAAGGTATTTCCCCCTCATCCTCATATTAACAATGATATTCCACCTAGTTTCAAAATTTTTCCATATTAAAATTCAAAAATTTCCCATATTTACATTATTTAAGGTATTTCCCCCTCATCCTCATATTAACAATGGTATTCCACCCACTCAAGTTCATTTTCATTTTTTTTCACACTTTTATCACTTATATAATATGCCTTTATGCATTGTCTTCCTTATCCTCATATTTATATTAATAATCCACTCAATTTCATAAATTTTCCAATGATAAATTCCTCAAAAATTTTAATTATACTCTAAGATACTTCATGTTGAACCAGTAAAAATTTACAACAGCTAAAATTCACATACCTGGAATTTTTAGGGCCTTATATTTCCAGCAAAATTCTCTCGATTTAAAGTAGGATCTCCATCATTTTTGTTCATTAGGTGATGCTTTAGCAATCTAATCCTCTTATCTTTCTATCTATAGAAGACTGATTTAAAAATATGACCACTAAGGCAATCTCCATTAAATCTTCAAGTAAAGGTTCTCAACAAAGGGGATTTATTGCTACAATTGAGTTCATAGGGAGAACCTTAATAGAAGATGCAAGATGATAATGTTGATGCACAGATGGATGCCTATTTACCAAGATAAGATCACCATCTTCCAAAGACCTATATACTATATCACCAAATTGGAGTTCACTATGTTATTTTAACAAAATCAAATCATTCTTGCTCTTTATATAGCACTCTCTCTTGTGATAAACATGTGAATTACAATATTTCTTAAGTCTTCTCAAGTTCCTCAAATTCAAATGCTCAAGAATCAACAATTTTCTAGAAATATCTTCAGGAATGCCAATTTCATCCAATCTAAACTTTGGATCATTAATAACAGTTACATTTCAATGCTCAATCCAAAATTTCTCCATGAAGATACTTCTTTAATCCATCTAAGACTAGATTTATAAGAAGCATTATATTCTTTACTTGTAAGGCATCTTAATACATAGTTAGGATCAAGTGAGGTAATCTAAAACTTTATGATCAACAATACAATGGACATCACTTAACAAGCTCACTCTGACCATACTCATTCAACTGTCTTTGAAATCCATAAGCCTTTTGTATGCACTTGTACATTCATTGCTTCTTTTGCCAATCTATGTATATGATAATAATCATAATTCATAACTTTATGTACCTCATCAATCTAGTAAATCAAGATTTGATCACCAGAGATTGTAATCAATGCAAGATGACTCAAAGTAAACTAGTTGTACTTATTATGCATTGATTTCCTAGCCCTTATGTAGAATTATATACTTTCCTATGATTAGGTAACTAGGAAGTGAATATAAACATTTCAAGTCTGACAAATGAATATTTCTAACCTCTTCTGCATTTTTCAAATTTAGAATTATATTTACAAGACTTTCTCCCCCTACATTTTTTAAATGCAACATCTAATTTTCATGATTGTTTAGTTTGCAATACACAAGCTTATTTGGAGTAATGTGCAAAGGGTTAACAACATACTTCTTCTTCATGATTAGTCCATGATTTTTGTCTCTTAGTGAATAACTTAGATAATATCTTCTTTATCACTCTTTGATTCATATTTTCCAAAGTTATCCATCTTACTAATCAACCCATATAATACTATGTATATATAGGAATGCTACTTGCATTTTATCCCAAAATCACTTTGAACAATCCTAGAGATGGATCAACATGCAATCATTCAAGTAGCTTTGAGATTGATCTATAACTGTTAGATTTGGGTTGTCAAACTTCTTATCATTCTTAATCTTTGTCAAACCATTTATCAATATTATTTCTTCAAAACTTCAATGGTTGGCATATACAAAAGTTCTACATCCATTTGCATATTGATAGTCCAATCATTACCTTATGATCACATAGTAATTTAAAGTTCGAAACACATTATTTGCCTCTTTGGCATACTTATCCTAACAACCTACTGGTTATCTAAATAATAATTACATTGTTTCCTTGTTTCTAATTGTCTCTATGATGTTCTTTTAATGTTTCAGTTTTTATCATAAATTTTGATTTGTCTTAATTTCTTGAAAAAAAGGGTAAACTTTAAAATCCCATTCATGTATAAATGATTCTGTATTAGAAGCAAAATAGTAAGATTCTAAATGAAGGTTTTAACAAAATATAAAGAAATTTAAGTTTTGATTATCATACCTGCACTTACCTCACCTCCTTTGTCTCTAACTTCTTTAAACATTCTCCCTTTGATCTAGTATTAAGAAGCCATTTGTCTCTTGATGAGGCTTGAGATAAATCCTTCTCATTGCCATCTTTTTTTTATTTATAATTGCTTGAAGAAAAGAAATCATTTACACTTCCAAGGATAAGTGTTTTCTTCTTGACAGTTCATTCCTTTGTTTCATAATTACTTGAAGAAAATGATTCATTCATTTCTTTCAATAGGAAACTTCTGTTTCTCCTCATCTTTCTTCTACACTTTCTTTTCTTTCCTCTTTTTCATTTTCTTCATTTTTTGAATCATTATCTTTACAGTTATTTTCTTTATTTTCTAGCCCTCCTTTAGTAATTTGGATTTCTTCATTCTCATTTTCTTTTTGAAATTGCTCCCCCTCAATCAATGAGGATTCTTCTATGTTGTCATTTTTTATGATGTCTCTAATTTCCTACTCTTCTTTCTCTTTTGGAGATTGCTCCCCCTCAACTTGTGAGGATTCTTCAATTTGCAACTCTTCTTTTTCTTCTTCCTTCTCTTTTCTTGCACTCAAGTCAGTCTCTATGCAAGGATTAGTTTTATTTGAACGCAGTTCAATTTGCCCTCCAAAATTTTCTTTGCAGTTTCACAAGCTAAGACATGGTTGCATATGGTAGGGCAGAAAGCATGGAATAATACATTCATAGACTTAACATTTTCTTGACTTGCTCTCAATTCATCCTCATTTGTGCCAATAAAGATAATATTCCAAAGCTCAAGGTCATTGGCCATTAGAAATATTTCTATCATTTTCTTCCAATATACATAGTTGGTTCCATCAAAATATAAAAGTTGGGTGGGGTAATGCCCTTCAATAAACATGGAGGATGAGGACAATGGGTTAGCCATTTGGATCACTACAAATATTTATGTAGCCTACTTTAATAACACTTGTTGGTTCCCTTAGGCCCTTACTTAACCCAAGAGGGGAGGAGTAAATTGGGCTTATTAAATTTTTTAGCTCAACCTCTAATTAATTAAATTTTGTGCGAATTGCATTAGAATAAATAATGGAAAGATAAAGTGCAAGCAAATAAATTAATCACATGCAAGAGACACAATGTATAGAAGTTCGAGACAATCTCCCTACTCCACTTCAAAGAACATACGTCTTGTGTCTTCGGTTTCACTATCTCATATAATGAAATACAATTAGTACACCTAACACTCTTCTAGATTCTAACTCTAGGGGACATAAATTAGTATGTCTTGCACTTTTTTAAATTTTAGGTCTAGGGGGGCATAAACTAGTGCCTCTTGCACAATCCAACAATCACCCTTGTTCTTCTTGAGTTTGGTCTCCCACATCAACTCAAGGGATACACAAATAAAAAAACAAGAAAGAAAGGACTACACTTTTGTGGTGCTTCTTTATAAGCTTGGGGTAAGTCTTTTGATCCTTATAAGCTCACTTTACTGCAAAGTATCCTCCTTTTGTGTTATAGATGCAAGCCTTGAAAAACTGTGAAAGAAGGTTGAATGCCTTGGCTTGGGTTGCTCGAGAGTAAGAAAGTTGAAGCTTAATTAATTCTTCAATAATCACTTAAACAACACTTGAAATGTCCCAATATCATCCCTTAAATAGATCTCTCAAAAATTTGACCATTGGAAGAGATTGAGTAGATATGCATGGCTTTGCAACATTTGAATTTTTGACCGTTGGGGTCAATAGGCAGTACCATAGGCGACTATCATATTTGGCTTTGCCCCAAGTGATATAGCAGGTGGTATGATGAATCAATTGTAGTCAAAACTCTGGCAAAACTCCCAAACATATGTCCCTGGCCACTTGCAAGCAGCTAAGCCAATCGGTTGTAGCCTAGGCGATATATCGGGTGCAATGGGTTTGTTAGGTGATAAGCTCATAATCTATCATGTTTTAATACCTAAATTCACATGTTTTGGATTCTCAATTGACATGATTTCATTGATTTATATTCACATTTGATTAAATGTTGCACTTAATGGAGTTAGTTTTTGTTTTAGGCATCAAAAACTATCCAAATGGAGTTGAATATGACAAAGGTGTCACTTACAACCAATTTTTAGCCCATATGAATGATGATTTAGAGAATGTGTTCGACATGAAAGTTGTATCCCTTCAAATTATCTGTCCAACACACTAAGAATCACATATTTTAATATTTTACAATAAAGTTATGGCTAAAATACCAAAACTACTTTTGGAGTTTTAGATCTTTTGAATTAAACTTAAAAGGTTCTATAAGCTTTTTAGCTGGCTACATGAAGTGATTTCAGAGCTTTTGAAATAATCTTCAAATGCTCTCTATGCATTTTTAGCTGGCACTAAAAGGCTTTATATGTTCAGAAGTATGCTTTAGAGCTTCTAAAATACGACCCTAAACTTATTAACTTAATCTTTAAATGTTTTGAAAGGAAGTTTCAGAACTCTTGAAGAAGATTAATTGGAAAATCTAAAATCAAATTAATGAATTCAAAGATAGTTTTAGAGGTTTTGGAGAAATTTGAAAAAAATTCAGAAGCAAGTGTAAAGAAGTTTAAAGTTTTTCAGAGGTTGTGAATTATGGATAGATTCTTGCTGTTGCGTCTTTCATTTTCATGTTTAGAGTTTTTGAAACTTTTCAGAGGCATATTTAGAGGGAGAATTCAAGCTTCAGATGCAAGATACTTTGAAGTCATGTATGTGGTCAAGCTTTAGAAGGTATTTTAGAGGTTTCAAGCATCGTCTGAAATCAAATCAGACAAAACTCTAATTTTTATGTGTCAGTTGTGTTATAATTTTTATGTAAGGCCCTGAAAAATTTTACAAATGCAAATTTTTGCTATTGTAAAGTTTTAGTAATTTTTGCCGAGTCGATAGGTTGTATAATTAAATTTTTGAGAAAATTATTATAAAAAAGTTATGAAATTGAGTAGATTATTAATATAA
>JAYJMB010027432.1:0-10781 GCA_036873735.1 Pouteria campechiana
CCAACATATAATAAACAAGGTTAATGCACTATGGATCATAATGAATTCTTCATTCTCTAAAATAATTTATGTAATATGTTTGCATTCAAAATGTTACAATAATGATTATTCATGCTAAGCATATTTGTCTTCATTTCGACTTCCTAGACTAAAATCATTATTAGCATAAATTAAGTCTCAAGACAAGTTTTGTTGTCATCAAAATCATACAATAATTCCAACAATATCAACATTAACTAGCAAAATAGAATGGGATATCTGTTATCCCCAACCATTCAAGTATTCACTTATATCAATAGAAACAAGATTATGGGACAACTACTCCCAACAATCCTTATGTTATATACATATATCATAAAACAAGGGCTCATGGGATTTCCAATATCCCCATCCATGTATACAGTCCCGTATACAACCAAATCCAAACCATGGGATACTTGTTATCCCAAGCCAGCAATACAATCAACTTCGAAAGACACAGCCTACTTACCTTGATGGAGCTCATTTTACCATCTTTTCATTCCTTATCTTGGCTTTCCATCCATACTCCAAAAACCCTACACACGTATGATACAATATAGATAACATTTTATTAGGCATGTACTGTGCGTAACTTTAACTGTCACAGTTTTACTTGCATTCTTATTATCATATAAATCATTTTTCAACACTTTTAGTATAATAACACACTTCATTAATAATGAATTACATCATAAAATAACCATTTCTTCATTCCATTTCATTTAGATCTCAGGGTTACAATCAAACCCTCTTTACACATAATTTACTACTCATGTGAGTATTTCATCAAATAGTGCATATACATCACTTAATTTATAACAGTTCTATAAAGTTCTCAAGAGGATTTTCTTTCTAACCATACATTCTCATTATACAAAATGATTATCATCTAATTAATCATAAAAGCAAGCTAATTAAACCATTAACTTACTTAATTGACTACTTAGACACCAAACACATGAAATCCTCTTTTTGCATTTCATGTAAATTATGATCAACAACCAAACAATGGGATTTCTCATGCACCAGATCACTTCATAAACATCACAAACAACTACTTACTCATTTTTCCCATGATTCCTATATCAATTTCACCATTTCCACCAAAATCTTACATTCACAAATTCTAGGAAACCCTAACTAATGAGAGAAAATCAACTTACCATGTCATTTACTTATGGCTTCTATCATAGATCATGATTTCGGTCTCCAATCCTCAAGAACCCATCTTGGGTTGTAGCAAAATCAAAACCCCATCTTCTTTCACTGTTCAAAGGACCAAAACCCATCCCCATGTGTATGCTTAGATGTTTATCTAGCTAAATCATATTCTATTCTAGCAAAATGGCAAGGATTCTTGCCTAAATTTGATTAGGGCATGGGAAGGAAGAAAACGGAACGAACTAGGGGAAAATAGAATGAAAAATGGGTTCAAATTTTAGGTCATTGACTTTTATCACTGGTCAATGCCGTGATGTGGAATTCGCTGGACACCAATGCCTCCCCCATCTTGATCCGGCATCATGGCCTCTAATCTAGCGCCGTAGCACCAAATTCGTTGCCCCCTTTTTGTGCTAATTTTTCACCCTATATACATCCTTTTGTTTCTCTGATTCCTCATACCTTTTTTGGCTTTAATGTTTCCACATTTAATGGCATCAAACACATAAAATCATACCATGTAACCACTTGCATATACATAGAACTTTAACTCATAGGAAACACATATACATTTGAACCTTTCATTACAAAATCATATTTCTTCACTTCAATACTTCCATTCATTGCTTATAAGCATGCAAGAAAAATTTACACCATTTTTAACACCTCAAGTGTTACAATGAACAAGTGTGAATCAAGCACTCAAGATCTGCGACAATTACTAACCTCTATTTTGTAGATGAATGGAATTGTTTTGAAGACTATGAAGCATGTTGAAGTGTGAAAGTCACCTGTGCGTCAAATAGTTTTAAGCTCTATCTTATTATTTCCTTCATTGAATTGATTGTACCTTGGTTTGGATTGTAAACCAAGAGATAGTTTGAATCATTACGAGGTGTGTAAGTGATTCAACTATACAGCCACCTAGAAGTATAAATCTAGAAAACAGAGAAACTATACCACTTGTAACTTTGGGATTAAGTTGACTAATGGAACCCAAGTGTGAGATTTCAACTTGGAGAGTGGAGTAGGTAGGGAGTGCACCAAACCACTATAAGTTCTATGTTCTTAATTCTTTTTGTAATTGATATTGTGGTGCAATTAATTCGTTTTCATTTACTTTGATTACTTAAGTCATAGCAAGGGATCAATAGTACTTATAGATTCGATATCCAATATTTGATACCATGATAGTGTTGCTCCTTTTAGTGTGGGTTAGAAAGCTTAACATTTGATAGCATCAAATGCTCCAACGAGGTTCATCTGACTATCAAATCATAAAACATGATCTCCTAGATTTGTTGTTCCATTATAAGCATTGACATGAGGGACTTTGAATCCCTTTGGTAGAGGTTATTTCATTGTTTCTTTTATGAAGGGAGGTTGTTTGATCATTCCCCCATTCTTTGCATGCCTTCTTGGTATTCTCTTCTCTAGTGCTTCAATCCTTTCTTCTAAGAGTTTATGAGCTTTTATTTGGACATGGTAATAGGCTTCTTCCTCTCTATAATTCTGATTGTTAATCACATGCCTTGTGTCCAATTGTCAAGATGTGGGTCCCTAGTGACATTAGTTGATTCAACCATATGATTATGTATGTTTAAGTTTGATACCAACTATTGGTCCCAAAACAAGGTGTGTCGCAAAGCATGAAACCAAGCAAGATTGGAAAACTAAATTTATATGCAAGTGAAAGAAAATGATGGCAATGGAAGAGCATAAGCATACACAATAATAAACACACAAGGATTATAGTGGTTTGGGCCAACTCAACACCTACTCCACTCTCCAAGTTATCCCAATCTTGGGTTCCTTTGGTTTTACCAAGCTCACCAAGAAATCTTAATACAAATCTGGTTTCTTTGAACTTACCAGGGAACTCTTACAATATAATACTATTACAAGGATCTCCTTTAGTAGCAGAAAACCCAAAAACCCAAATAAAGATTGTACAAATTAATGTTGTTAAATAGGTTTGTTTGTATATAAAATAAGCTCAAGGATAAAGAATACTCAATGAGTACAAAGTGCTTCAAACTCCTCTTGAGTTATATTTGATATGGCTTGAAGCTTGTTGAACATTAAAGCATAATGGAATGAATGCACTTGAAAGCTTATTGGGTTTCTTATGAATGCATCGATTTTAGCTCATAAAACCTTCAAGAATCCTCTTTTTCTTCAATGAAACTTGTATTTATAAGTTTTAGAGCAATTCTTGTCCGTGTGGAAAAAGACCATTGAAAACTAGCCATTGAGATGCCTTTTTAAAGCTCTGCACAAACCAACAATTGAGATGATAGACCTCTACCATTGTCATTGCTTCCTTTGTTGATTCTTTTGTTGGTGTTTGCAGACCCGAAGAGCTCTATGGTTTCTTTTGTTGCTTCCACTATGAAATATGACCATTGGAGAGATCTCAACATACCTCTATGGATTTCTATGTGGACGTTAAGGGATTCCTCTATCAATGTAGTTCAAATTTATCAACATGGACAAACCTCTATCACTTTCCTAGTGGAGTTTCTTAGTGGACATTACACATTTTCTCTATTGAAATAACTTAGAACACCCAACTGGACTGAGGTGACAAACCTCTATCACTTGGGCACTTCCTTTGTGGATTCCTCAATCAGTCTTATGCTCTATAATCATGGTTCCAATGAATATGACAAATCTCTATGACCCATCTTGTCTCCTCTGTAGGTTCCTCTTTCAAAATCTTAGCAAAACTTTATTAGCTTAAGTTCAAGTCATAGACAAGTTTTATTGTCATCAAAACTACACACCTAAACTTAACATTCTCTTTCTTTTTTATGATGATAAAACTTGATAACTTTTGATAATATAAATACATGCTAATGAATTAAGTACAAACTCTTTTTATTAATCTTTTTTAGTGAGCTTTATGAGTTTGTTTCATTTAAACACACTTACTAAAAAAGTCCATATTTTTAAAAGGTTCAATATTCCACATTTCAACCCCAACCCACACCACCTCACCCCACCCTTCTAAATTTGAAATAAGTCATATTATTCTCCCCTTTTTTTGTTATAAGGCTTAGGGAGTGAGGGATTTAACTTCAACTTTTGAAACAAGTTTTTAAACTTTTCACTCGCCCTTTCTTAGTCAAAATCAAATCAATGTATGCGAGTTAGGGATTGATAAAATGAAGCACTCCCCTTAAGATGTATAGTTGAAAACTTTATTTTTCATTTTCAAAGCAAAGTCATCTAACTTATATGATTTTCACCTTGGTCCTAGCATTGGATGATTAACATTATAACTCCTCTTGCATAACCATATTCAAGAGATCTTCTTCTGAAGGATAAAGTGATGAAGAATAAAAGTAAAATATGAAATGCTAAGTTTTAATATTAGAAATACAATATGTTATCTAGCCTTCAATTTTCTCGAGAAAAATGATGTCATTGTTCAATCAGGGTTGAGGAGCCATTTCTTTGCCTCTACTTGGGAGGTAGTTACATAATGATACATTTCTTCTTCTTCTTCTTCTTCTTCTTCTTCTTCTTCTTCTTCTTCTTCTTCATTCTTTTTTTCTACTTCACAATTACATTTACAATATTCTTCTAAATTACATTTTTACTTTTTTCTTCTTTTGTGATTTTCTAATTTTCCTAATGAGAGAGTTTATAAATTCTATATTTTCCTCCTCCACCTCACTACATGATTTTGCACTTCCAAAGCAATAAATAATCACCTTCTTCTTTCCTTCTTTCTCCTCCTTCCAAATCTTATGGGTCATCAGTGACCCTATTAGTTCTACAACAGATATCTTCTTTCAATCATTAGCATCTTCAATTGCAATAACCTTTGGTATCATTCCTCAGGAAGAAACCTTAATATCTTCTTTACTTGCTGAAGAAAAAAAAAAATCTTGGCCTAAACCTTTTATGCATTAGTGAGTCTTAAAAATCTTAAAAGCATTTCATAAATAAACTCACCCTCATACATGCAAACTAGTTCATATTCATGAAAAAGCAGATTAATTTTATTTTCCTTCACTTTGCTTGTTCCCTCATAAATTGCTTGCAAATAGTTTCAAATCTTCTTTGTGACATAACATAAGGAATTTTTTTTCAAATTCAAAAGGAGAGAAAGCACGATGTAGAGCATTTTTAACTTTGGTATTTAATTTAACTATTCTAATATCCTCAGTAGTACCATTCCATTATTTACAATCTTTCACAACTTATAACTACTGCAATCAAAAAAATTTCCATTCTCATCTTCTAAGATTTATAATGTTTCTCATCAAAATAAGGTCTGAAGATTGATTGACTCTCCATGATTCTAAGAAAACTATTTGCCATACAGGGTCACACTGAGGTAGAGATTTAAGACATTTAAATCTAATTTGTTACATCATGAGGTTGTTTGTTTACAACAGCTATTTTAGAAGCATGTCTATTCTGGAAGTTAGTGTGGTGTTTAGGGAACTAACCTGATCAACTATAGAATTGATCAAGTTAGTTCCTTGATCAATTCTCTTTATGAAGAATTGATTAGAGGAAGATTCACATTACTAGGATGTTTGTCCATCAGGACTTAATTGATGAATGTTCCCATAGGCAATGTCAATATTTAAGCTTCACCCTAATTGCTCTCTAAGAATCTTACTTGAAGATTCTATAAGATAGAGAAAAAGGTCAAAAGGAGAGAAAAAGGTCAAAAGGCATGGGGTGTTGATCCTAGTATGAACACTCCGAAGCTTAAGTTAGTATTACAAGCTTAAGTTAGTATTACGATAGTGTGAGAGGCATGAAGATAGTTGAGAGCTTATTGTCATAGGGTGTACATATGTTTTTATTTATAGTTGAACCTTAGTTAAAGCACAAAAAGAGGAGTGTTGTACACTAGAATAATGATGGTTATATAAGATTTCCTACTAGAGATGTATTCACGGTGATTCAAACGTTCTCTTGTTCTTTTGTGAACCTTTCTTTGAGTGGTACCACCTCCACCGAACTGTGCAAAGTCGTATCATAGTGTAAATAGCTCTCTTACTGAAGTTAGGTTCTGGCACGGCAGATTTGCTGGCTATAAAGCCTATCCCTTGTCGTCTTGTTATGGTTCCCCAACAAATGAACAAAAAAAAAAAAAAAAATGATGTTGAAATTACATGTCACGTCCATCTTGACAATTGAAAATTTTCATTTCATTACAACGTTAAAGCATTCGAGATTGTGATAAAATTGAATCCCTTCTCGGTTATCCACGCCATTGAAATACTGTACACATTAGTACGTGCAATTTTTATTTTATTTTTCCAAAGCTATTCATTTGATCACATTTATGGCGACGTTTACTAAAGCGAAGTACAATAAACACCAGAACCATCTGGATTAACAAAGATGAGTAAGGGGGAACACAATTTCCAAGATTTTAATAAGATAAAAATTTAAGTAGGGTAAAAGTCAACCGTAGCTAGTTCTCATCGCTAATCTGTAAAAAAGGAGCTCATAGGTCACTTTGTAAGCTCCAGTAAACACACTTTTAGAACAATTTATTTTAAGTAAATAAACCCAAAGCTCGAAAATAAGCTACCACCGCACAAGATTAGCCATCTTTCACAAGGCGTGGCAGGAATACTCGTGCAGGAGGCTGATGATATCAAATCCATCAGTTGAGCATGCTTGTACCTCATTAATCAGGCACACACTTGATGAAACAAGCAGCAGCAGGCAGCGACGCCGCTAGCTGTTTAACCCAACCACTTATCAAATGGCTGCCCAAGCACAGCTGCGACGTGCAAAGGCAATGGCTTATGGACAGACGCTCATGTAGCACTAGCATTGAGCTCCAGCAAAAGATATTAATGTGTTGCTTCCTAAATCCTGGTAAACTAAGCGAGTCAAGATAACGTGTATTCATATGAACGCAACAGACGCATTTCTCTTTGCTCGGTGAGAAACGTGGGCATCAAAATAAGAAAGAGTGAAATCCAGCTTTTTTCCACGGAATCGTATATTGGGACTCGTTCCGAGGCGTCTCAAACGCAATCGTAGAAAAAGTGTGATTCGTATAAGCATTATTTTCAAGCTTTTATTAAACATCGAAGCCAATTGTAAATACTATAATAGAAAAAGATAAATATACTTGTCGCTATGAATAACAGCAACAAACACCCCATGACCACACTTACTGATTTAGATGTACCCTTCTTTAAGATTTAAATTATTACTTAAGATTTAAATTATTATTTTATCTATGTAAAAGTAATATTTCAAAAAAATAAATATTTACCTACTCTCTTATAAAATTTTAAGTTTATTAAAAAATTTATTCATATTCCAATAGTAATTTATTTTTTTAATAATATATAAAAATTATTTTTATTTAGTAAAATAATTTAAATTTAAACATACTTCTTTTATTCTTTTTAGTCATTTTACATGCTAAAAGCACTTTTATCTTTTGGGCCAAATACTAAAGTACTGCTAAAAATGCTTTTTAAATTAGAAAGCCAAACACGTAACTTTTTGCCATCACACTTTTTATAAAAGTTCCATTTTTAATCAGAATTTTCAAAAAAGCTAAAATTTAACTTTTTATAAAAGTTCCATTTTTAATCAGAATTTTCAAAAAAGCTAAAATTTAAAAGCTATGCTAAACGTAGCCTAACCCAATCACTTATCAAATGGCTGCCCAAGCACAGCTACGACGTGCAAAAGGCCATGGCTTATGGACAGACGCTCATGTAGCACTAGCATTGAGCTCAGGCAAAAGATATTAATGTATTGCTTCCTAAATCCTGGTAAATTAAGCGAGTCAAGATAACACCGTGTATTCATATGAACGCAACAGACGCATTTCTCTTTGCTCGGTGAGAAACGTGAGCATCAAAATAAGAAAGAGCCGCACCTGTAAATCATTTTGTTTCTCCTGCAGCAGAACGCTCATCCACAACGAACTCATAATAACCATGGTTTGGTCGCCCTTTTGGACCTTGGCCTATGGATTCAATCCAAATCAAAATCACAAGGTCCCCCTCCAGGAATAAAATTCTCGTCCATCCATTAAACATTCTCTCTCCCCAACTTTTCTCCCACCCAAAACATAAATAATTGTACCAGAATCACACCAGATGGTTTAGATGACTAATCAAATTGAATTACAATCGCTAGTTCATGAGAAGTACATAAAAACAAATTCTGCAATTCAACTCACCCGGTTCAGCCTCAGAAAACAAAAAAGGCCGCATCGTAATTAGAGATTGAATAAAATATCATATGCCATAACATAAAAAAAGTTCACCCACAACACCCTAACTTTTCTACTTGCCAGAAGACACTCCCATAAATCTAAATCTTCCTATTCCCCCAATGTACCCTAGCCAAGCACTAAAAAATAACCTGTCACGTCATTCACTTCCTCTTCTTGGAGGGTGGCTGTGGGCTCTCTTCCTCGTCTTCCTCATCCTCTTCCTCATCCTCATCCTCCTCTTCTCCATCATCATCCTCATCCTCATCTTCATCATCATCATCATCATCACTCCCTCTTCCACCATTTGCCTCTGGATCATCGTCATCACTTCCTTCCTCACCTGACAAATCATCATCACCCTCATCATCTACATCCTCATCCACCTCCTCATCCTCACCATCATCATCATCCTCATCTGTCTCACCATCATCCTTGCTCTCAGGAGCAACTTCAGATGCAGTTCTCCTAAGGAGAGCAATTGCATCCCTGCAACATTGAAGGCAAACATTTGGGATGAGAGTTCCTGTTTCAGAGTGAGTGTTGGGGGGGGGGGGGGGGGTGGCGGCAAAGGAAAAAGTAGTGCTAGAATGAATAGAATATCCCACCAATTGTTTTTGACAGCTTCCCAGGATAGTGCAGCCATTTCATTAGACAGTGAGCAAATCTGAAACATTTTAACTTCCAAGATAAGCATGTAAAAAACAAACTGAAAAACAAAAATAAAAACAAAGAAGAGAAAAGAGCATGACACAATGGAGGCAACAGAGCTTAAATACAAGCTTTCAGAAGTACCAAAACATCAAGTTTGCTCACTGTAACAAGAAAGAATACATAAAAAGAAACAAAAAGAAAGAAGAAAACTAGACAGATATCCTAATCATCAGATCCACAGTCTATTGTGAGGTAACTAATGCATCAGAGAGAACAAGTCAAACAAAGAATGAAAAACAAAACAGCTAGAGGATACAATTTAAGGGTATGGAACAATATGATTAAGCCGCTGCAAATTTCTAGCAATTCTATTAATAAATAAGGTCATAAACCAGTGATGTGGGACAACCAAACATTGAGGAAGACCTAACCTTTGGAAGAGCATTGGCAATAGGAGATTAAACAACTGGGAGGAAAGGACTGTGACATTCTCTTCTTGCCCATCTCAACATGCACTAATAAAATCATCAAACTAATCCAAGAATGTTAAGAACATGCAGATATTTTGTTATGCTTCACCACTGTCTGGTATGTATCTTGAGTCACAAAATTCACCATAAATGAATGAAAGACAATTCATTCTGATTGAGTAAACTTGAACATCTGATAACAATTAGCCCCTTAAATAAACAGAATTAACCATACTTGATTATTACATTAAAAAGCTACCCAGTATGACCAAACATGAAGGAACAAAAATGGTTGGAAATATACTAAGAGGGCAAGATGAAACAAAGAGAGTTTTCCAACCAAGTCCATGTCACAAGGAAGAGGCAGTATTAATGTTACGTAGAGTCCTCAAATGTTATAATATTGGTTGAAGAGACTAGCTCTCATAACATGGCACCTGTACCACAGGCTTTTTCCACCTGCACCACGGGCTTTTTCCACCTGCTTTACCCCGTCTCAATGAAACTGAGATGCATAAGAAATAGAAAAAAAAGAAAAAAGAAAAGAAAAGAAAAGAAAAGCACATCTGGGAAAAGTAAGAGGACTTAATTTCACCCTTCCCCTTTTCTGGAGCATGAGGGAAATACCTTATTGGAGTTCGGCACACTCTAGTCCTAAAGATAGGACAAGCATGTTGAAGACATGAGACAGGACCTCTAGCACTGTAAAAGTAATCCTCATTGCTTGGTTGGAAAATAAAATAAAATAAAATAAACATACAAAGGTAAGAGGCTTTCTTTCCTTCATATCCAACAGTTCACCGGCAGCTTCAAGCAGCCAAAAGTTTTAAGCCATGCTCATTCATGGTGAGCCCAATAAATACCCTGCTCAGGCCTCACATTGTAAAGTCGGTATTTCGTATCCATGCAAACAACTAATCGATACTAAAGTGTATGAAAAACCCTAAAGCATATGCATAAATCACAAGAAAATCATTTTTTGAACTCTCATTAGCATCTGCAATGTAGCTTCCAAAACCTCCCTGCAGTAAAACCATCTGCAAACATCCAAATTGGAAAACCGAAAACCCATGAAAATGGAAGGCAAAACTAAGTGCTACAACTTCAAAACCCCAGCTTGTCATCTTGCTTCTTCTGTTCTCATACCATTCTTTCCCTTCTCCAAATTTGCTGATAAACCACAGGAAACCACTTAATAACCACACTCGAAAATGCAACATTAGCAACAACAGACACATGAAGCCCTTGCAGCC
>JAYJMB010027432.1:10881-38049 GCA_036873735.1 Pouteria campechiana
AACCACAGGAAACCACTTAATAACCACACTCGAAAATGCAACATTAGCAACAACAGACACATGAAGCCCTTGCAGCCCCTTGCAGCCTAAGAAAGGAACACTCTCGAAACCCTAAACACTTAATAATATCCTCAGAGCAATAAACAAATCCCTAATATCCTCAGAGCAATAGAAAAATCCCTAACACTCACGAAAATCACTCTATCTCGAAAACGAATAACCCAAATATTTAACAGAGTTCATAATTTGAAATAGAGATTAAACATCAAGAAACGGACTCAAAATTAATCACAATTTTGGTACCCTAGGAGAACAGAAGGCAAAACAGCCAGATAAGAAACTCTAACTTTCAGACCAAAGGCAGAACCAAAAGCAATATTTTTCGGTTGAAAAACAGAAAGGAAAAGAAAAGGCACAGTTAAGATCCAGGTAGAACCTAAAGAAAAGGGAAAACCTAAAATCTTATTCCTAAAACCTAAGAACTAAAGCCCAAACCAAACAAATCCATCTACAAAGGTCCAACAAAAAATAGCTAAAAATTCCATAAGAGTCGACATTAAAAGAAAACCCAGCACAAATCCAATAAGATAAGTCCAAAAAGAAAAACAGAGAGGGTTAGAAGCCATACCGCCAAGAGAAGCCAAACAACAGATTTACCGGCATCAAGAACCGTTTCAGAGACAACTGCCTCCACCATAGTACCCAACACCCTCTCCCAACTAACAAGACCACCTTTTCTGCAAATGACCTTCTCCATGTCCATCTCCATTGCAGATTTTTCTACGTTTTCTTTCCGTGGATTCAAAGAGAGAGAGGGCAAAACAGAAAAACCCAGAAAAAAATAAACCACGGAAAGAGAGAGGAAGAGAACTACAACTACAATAGCAGAGCAGAAGAACTAGTACCCATGAGAGACTTTTATCGTTTGGAGGAGAAAGGCAAAGGGTTTTAGGATGCGAGGGTTTTGCCTTGCTCTCTGTCACTTTTACACTCTCCAGCTGGACAAAAGCATTGATTGGGGTCCTGACGCACGACCATAAACTTACTGCCACTCTATCCTGAACTCATACGGTTGGCAATGGCGATCTTGACCGTTCGTTGGATGAATGACGTGGACGAACGGGTAATCATCCAAACATCCTCCCAGTTCCAGATAAGAGGCTGAAAAGGGGAAGCTCGTTCGGGAGGATCGATGGACGAACCTCTTGGTTGCAGCACGAGCCTCTCCTGACCATCCCAAGGTTCCCAATCGACCCATCAAAACCATCCAATTTTAAAAACTGAATGAAAAATCGCATCCTCCGTAAGTGACGATGCCATTTTGAAGCCCATGAGCATTATTGTTGTCATGGATACATTGCTGTCATCCCATTCTAAAACTGAAGCCCATTCAAATATCAAAATTGCATGACTCAGTGGAATCCAAGTAACATGAGAATTTGATGAGAGATAAAAATGATAATTGTGAGTACGCCATACCCACAAATGCCAGGTCTAGCGTATGGTCGATCCGGGCATGTTTACCCCGGGTCTTAAGCTGAGAGATCTCCACCCTTCAGTTAGGCGGCCATTACACATATAAGAACTTTTTAAGAGTAAGATACTGATCATCCGGACTTTCCTCCTCTAACCACTGGACAGAACATCTACATTTGACTCTGTCCGTGGGAATGCTTTTCTGCTTTTGACGTTCCTTATCTTTTTTCCAACAAAATCATGTCAGGGAAAGGGAGTTTGAAAACATTTTACAGCCATTTACCCTCGGGAGATCCTTCACATCTTACACTGAGAACACCATAGGAGGATTGGCTCAAGGTCTGTATCCTGGCGTACACCTGGCATCCCCAGACTTTATTAGATGATCTGAGCTACAAAAAATTATTGAAGCTATGCGTCATTCCCAGCACGGTGCTAATCCCATGCGTGCACGTTCGGAGTTACCCCCTCCAAGAATCTGGCGTAGGTGAATAGCAAGCCCAGGGGTGACTCTGTTGGCAGCGAAGATTAGATATGTTCTCTTCAAAAGGAATCGCTTGCCGTTCCAGCCGCCATCATGCACGTCGATCTTGATTCTCCATTCACCACCTCCACTCTTGAGGAGCCTATTCCTAAAAAGTTTCGACCAATGAAGCTTTACAATGAATGATCAGATCCTCAAGACCCATTGCTGCCTTCACCATTCATGCTGATCTGATGGAGCTTTCTGATCCCATCAAATGCAAGGCTTTCTCGACAACATTGGGTAGGGATGCTCGAACATAGTAGATAGGACTCGATAAGTTCAATTGGATACTTCCAAGTACTTTGGGAGAGGTTCATTGCACATTTCATCAGTTGAGTAAGACAGATCAAAGCCACCAAGGATTTAATGATGGTGTGACAATGCCAGATGAGTGACTTCGAGAATTCATTAAACAATTCAACACAGAGTCATTAAAGGTGGAAGGATTAACGCCAGACTTCACCAAGTTTTCCTTTTTCTTAGGAATTCGGTCGGGTCAGTTGAATGTGGATCTTTAGCTCCATCACCCGCAAATGCTTACAGATTATTCCATCGAGTTGATTAATTATGATCAAAACAGACAGAAGCACAATCTAGAGTAGTCCTCTAGTGAAAAAAAAAAAAAAAATATATATATATATATATATATATACAAGGATGATCGACCACCAATGGGAAGTAACAAAGTAAGTCGTCGTGACTAATAACGTAGGAAAGTAAGTCATACAGTCAACTCTTATCGAAAATATGTTCATTATACCCCTCTGAATGCTTCTAGAGAAAATACTTTTATAGAAATCCAATCCAAAGAGCATTTTCGGCGTCCACTTCCAATGCGAGCTTCGCCTAAAAACATGATAGTCGTAGATGGTGTCATTTCCATAAGGATCTTGCATCGAATTAAAGGATGTCGTCGAAGCTTTTGTGCAAAAGAGACTTCCATAGAAGTTTACTTTGGATAGGCATCTTCATGCCCCCAACACCTTAAAAGACCGTGATCCTAAGAGGGGAGGAGATGATTCAACAAATACTCAACACGCTACGTCGCAATAAACACATTATAACTATCAATCATGGGAGTACTATTAGAATAATTCTTTTGTGAAAATCATCACATAAATCACTAGAACATTCATGTTGCATCATCAAGAATTAATAAATAAATAAGCGGAAGCATACCTGAATCCATTATTACTAGTTGCTATTTAAAGCTTCGCAATGGGCCTTCTAGATGAACGCATCTTCCCTAAGAAAACCTTTTAGCATTTCTCTCAATTTTTTCTCAGATAAGATGCTAGAAAGAATAGGAGTCACGTGTGACCTAGGAACCATAACCACTATATATAAGTAACTTACGTATTATCTTTTGGTATTTCTATTTTAATTAATCATAAAAATAGAAATTACCCTTATATCTCAACGAATTAAAGGCCCATACCCTATCAGATACATTAAAGCTCAAATTATCAAACCTTTAATAAATTACGTTGAATGGGTTTAACTTTATATGATAATCCACAACACATAATTATTCACATATAAGCCCAACTTTGGATTTATGATCCAACAATCTTCCACTTGGGCTATATTTGTAACCTTATGATCATGCATTGCAAAAATAGCTGTACGAGCTCAACTTTGCTATCATTACCAAAATGTATTTAAAACTAATCTGGTCAATCAATCATACAAACATAGGATTAAAGCAGCCTCCATTGTATCTATCGTAACTCGACCCATCTATGATCATATATGTCGATACAGCTAAATGACATGGATTATGATGTGGATGCGTAGTATGAAAATTTCATGCAATGTGATCTTAGCATGCCTATTTCCAACGGGTCTACCTTAAGCCTTAATGAGATCAAACTATACTAAAATAGGAGTGTAAATAACAAAAAATTATTTCTGTAAAAAATAACCTCAAAATATCCATAAACTGAAATAACTGAAAAGGTATTTATATCAAAAATTATAAAATCTTACTAAAAATGAATATCCTCAATTGACATAACACTCATACGAGTAATGTGCTCATGAAACACTTTAGGTGACAACTCCTTAGTATGCGGATCCGCAACCATGAAGTTTGTTTTGATAGACAACTGTCATTTTTGAACTTTTTCTTTAACAATTAGGAACTTGATGTTTGTATATTTCAACTTCATTGAGCTCTTGTTGTTGTTGGAATATAGAACTATTGACTTATTATCACAAGATAATTTGAGTGGTTTTTAAATGTCATCCAATATGTGCAGCCCTATGACAAAGTTCCATAATCATATTACATGATTGGATTCCTCATAGCATGCAATGAACTCTACTGTCATAGTTGAAGAGGCTACAAGAGACTGCTTAGCACTCTTCCAAGAGATAGCACCCCCAGCTAGCAAGTAGACATAACTCGACATAGATCCTACTATTTTGGCATCTAGTATGATTGAAGTCAATATACCTAACGATCTCAAGTTGATTCAACCTCCGATACATTAGCATGTAGTCTTTGTTCCTATAAGTACCGCAAGATCCGTTTGGTTACTTTCCAATGGTATACTCATGAAGTACTTAAATATCTTCGTAACATCCCAGTAATATACAAAATATCCAAATGAGTACAAACTTGGGCATACATCAAACTCCTTACAGCTAATGCATAAGGAATCTTCTATTTTGCATTTTTAGCGCATTGTTTAAGACTAAAATTGTCTCCCTTAGCCCCAAGAGTATCACCTGGTTTACAATCTTGCATGTCATATCACTTAAGAACCTTTTTGATATAGCCCTTTAGTGATAATCTAAGAATACCCCAAGAGCATCCCGATGTATCTAAATGCCTAATACAAAAGAGGCATTACCAACATCTTTCATATCAAAATTCTTAGATAGAAATGTCTTAGTTTCATGCAATAAGCCAATATTATTTTTGGCAAGCAAAATGTCATTGAGATATAAAACCAGAAAAATATACTTGCTCTCAGAAAACTTATGGTATACACAATCATCAACCAAATTCATTTCAAAGCCAAATGAGATTATCACTTAATGAAACTTGAAATACCATTGTCGAGATGCTTGCTTGAGCCCATAGATGGATTTCTTGACTTTACAAGCCATATTCTTTAGATCTCTAGATACAATATTTTCTGACTGCACCATATAAATAGTTTCATCAATGTTGCCATTTAGAAACATTATCTTTACATCCGTTTGAAGTAATTCAAGATTGAACTGCACCACTAATGTCATTATAGTTCTGAAAGAGTTTTTCTAAGAAACTAGAGAGAAAGTCTCTTTATAGTCGATGCCTTCTTTTTATGTAAAGCCCTTTGCAACAAGACGAATACCTCTCCACATTGCCTTTTGAATCCCTCTTGGTTTTAAATATTTATTTGCAACCAATGGGTTTTGCACGTTCTGGCAATGGAACAAGATCCCACACGTCATTGTTCTTCGTGAACTTAATCTCCTTATTCATGACATCAATCCATTTTTGAGAGTTATAACTTTCTATGGATTGATAGAAATTGATCGGATCATCTTCCATCACTCTATTATCAACCTCGTGTTCTTGGATAAATATGATATAATTATTTGGCACTGCACTTTTTCATTCTCTAAGGGATCTTCTTAATAGCATAAGTTCTTGAGGTGGTAGAGTTTAATCTTCTTAAATAATTTCTTGGATGAGAGGTTCTCTGACATTGTCTTGATCTACTGTGTTTTGAACAAAGTCAGGAATAGGATCATGATCAATGCCAATAACACCCGCATGAATATCAATATATTCCTCTTCAAAAATAAAGTCTCGAAACATTTCTCCCCCCGCAAACTCGATATCCTTAATGAATTGAGCATTTCCCTATTTAAAAATTAACTTAATCATGAAATCATAAAACTTGTACCCTTAGGATCTTTAGAGTATCCAATAAAATAGTAAACCACCATCATTGAGTCTAGTTTCCTTTCATTAGACTTATAAGGTCTTACCTCAACTAGACATCCCTAAATGTGCAAGTACTTTAAACTAGGCTTCTTGCCTGTCCAAAGCTTATAAGGGATTTTAGTAGTCACTTTAATTGGAACTCTGTTAAGGATATAAGCTATAATCTTAAGCGCTTCTCCCTAGAGTGATTCTAATAAGGTAGAATGAGAAATCATATTCCTCACCATATTCTTAAGTATTTTGTTTTGTCTTTCGGCAACATCATTCATAGTGGGCAAACCCAACATAGTCTACGGGACAGTACCACATTCCTCTAGGAATTTAGTAAATGGTCTTAGATGTTATTTACCTAAACCATCATATCTGCCATAGTATTCACCACTATGATCAAATCTGACACTTTTGATCCTTTTACTAAGTTGGTTCTCAACTTTGCCTTATAATTTTTTAACACATTTAGCGATTGTGACTTTTTATGAATAAGATATATGTAGCCATATGTAGAAAATTTGTCTATTAACATTATAAAATATTATTGACCATTTTAAGCAACCATAGAAAATGGCCCACAAATATCCATATATAAGTTCTAAGATGTCCAAAGTTCTGTTCGCTTGAAATTTCCTTTTATTAGTTTATTTTTCCTTTATACACTTAACAAAACATCTAAATTTATGAAATCTAAGGGATCTAGAATTTTATCTGATACAGATCTCTCCATTCTTCATCTAAAGATATGACCTAATCTCTTGTGTCATAACACAGCCGAATTTTCAATGGTTAATTTTCTCTTTACACCTCATGTACTTAATTGTAGGGATTCATTAAATAAAGTAATTGTATCAATTATATTGTAACCTGACAAAGAACCAAAACCAACCAATTTTGAATCATAAAATGAACTAAAATTTCCATTTCTAAATAAACAAGAACAACCAGATTTCTCCAAAATAGAAATAGAAATTAAGTTTCATCTAAAAGGCAGTATAATAAATGTCTTATTAAAATCTAAATAATATCTAGTCTTTAACACCAATCTAAAATTTTCTATTGCCTTAACTTGAACCATCTTGCCATCGCCTACATAGATGTATCTTTCACCATCACTTGGCTGTTGGCAACTTAGGCAACCCTACGTAGATACACTAATGTGAGTTGTTACAATAAAATTTATCCACCATGTGTGTCTAGGTATCGAAGTTAAATTAACTTCAGAAAAAATCAACTTAAGAAGCATACCTTTTTTAGCATGCCATGCATGATAATTAGTGCACTAATTCTTCTTACGCCCTTTAGCTCCACAAAAGAAACAACCATTGTCTTCCAGTTCATTTGGTTTGTTTTGTTGTTTCTTTTGAGGTGCTGAATATGTAGCTTCCTTATCTTTCTTCCTTTTATTTCCCTTGTCCTTATCTTTGAAGGTTGAGGCCAGGTGAGCACTTTCTATCTTATCTTGCTTCAACCTTTTCTCTTCCTAAATATAATATTATATGAGCTCATTCAAAGACCAAGTCTCTTTCTGATGGTTACAGCTCACCTTAAACTGGTTAAACTATATTGGAAGATATTTGAGAACCAGATACACTAGCAATTCCTTAGAGAGTTCAAGCTTAAATGTTTTCAGCTTAGAAATAAAATGATACATCTCTATGATATAATCTATGATGTTGCCTTTACCTTTATACCTCATTAAAATGAGATTTGTTAAGAGCCTACCCATCTCAGCCTTTTCGTTCTTAGCAAATCTCTTCTCAATATCTGTAAGGAAATGATTAGTCATAATAATCTTTTCAGACATTTTGCCCTCATAATAATGTTTTCAAACATTATGCCCTAAATGCTTCTAGAATGACTTTCTTCATGATCATTAAGCACATGCGATTTGATTTCTCCCACTTATCCATCTCCCTCTTCTCATTAGAGGTACTCATGTCTGTAAGAGGTGGAGGAGAATCAACCCTTAGTATAAGGTCGAGATCCATAACTCTAATAACTATTAAGAGGTTCTTTCGCCATGACATAAAGTTTAAGTCATTTAGCATGGAAATTGAATTGATATTAGCAGTAATATTGGCATGAGTCATAGTTAAACAAAGAACAACAAACAAACAAAACAAGCTCGCATAAGTCAAAACTCCCAATAATAAATTCAAATAAAGGTAAACTCCATCTCGAGATACCGGTACTCTATTAATATTTTATCTTTGGATAAAATATTAACTTGTAAGTGATATTCTGGTGCAATAATCAAACATTAACAATAAGAACATGTCAAAAATAAATCTTCCTTTGGGCTGATTTATTATTCACATATAAAATCGAATAATCATCACACATTTATTACCATAAGTGCACATGCAATTCTGTCAAATATCGACCTTCCTTTGGGCCGGTTAATATTCACATAAGTTACAAGTGCACAACCTTTTATATTTTCAAATAGATTAATTTCCACAAGAGAAGTCACTTGGCGACATGTTGTTTTAGTTAATTCATCTTAAAATATATATACAATCGTACCAATATTCAAATTTAAAATTACACTCAAAAGGTTTCCTAAAAATTTTCTTCAAAATAACCTTAAAAAAAATAAATCCATAAATCTTAAGAATCATATGAGAATAGGGAATTTAAATATCTCATGATTAATTTAGTGGACTAAATCAAGTATTTAAGGAACAAAATCTAGGCCTTTTAAATCCGTCCACAAAAAATCTGAAGATATAGTTATATTTTGGAAAATATGATCTGTTCATCTTATCTAGAATACCCAAAAATGTAGAAATTGACTATTTATACATCAAAATCTGATTTCTATAACCCCTAAAATCTCAATTTCATTTCTGACCTTCCGTTCTAATATTTTAATTTAGGAATTTTCTAAAAGTAGAAAGACCCCTTCTTCTTCCCACAACTTTGCCCCATGGCTAAACTAGAACCAAAACTCACTACTTTCGCCCATCACGCCACCGCACCATGCAAGCCCGTTGCTCACCATCTCTACCACCGATGACTTGCGTTGCCACCAGCGCCTACTTTCACTGCTCAACTCTAGCATGCATCACCACCAGTGCCCACTGCTGCAACCACTGCCTGGCTGGGCTAGAGGTATGTGTTCAGTTTGGTTGGGTTGGCCGACATTTGGTTGGTCTTGTCGACTGGCGTCTGGATTCCTATCTGATCAGACGTAAGTCTGATGGATTCCCTAAATCACACATTCTAATTTGGGCATGGATTCTAGATTTTCCAAATCTAAAATTTGATAATCTATATGATTCCATCATAGAAATCCAAAATCAACCCATCTAATGAGATGGTTTCTACTGTGGTTGGGTGACAACGTGAACAGTTTCGAATCTTATGATTAACTCCTAGAGTTGAATGATGGAAAGTTGTTAATGCTCTCTTCTTAATCAACAAAATAATTTTTAATGTAATCTCTCTATTGTTTTAAGTGTCATCTTAATCCTCTATACATAGAATTTGAAAATTTTAGCCATTGCAACCTTTGGCATTATTTTTAAACTAGTTATGTAGGTTTAGTAACAACTTTTGTATATTATCGTGGTTCAAAAATTCTAAGTAGTGTCCTTAGAACTTTTGTGCTTCGATTTGTACTTCAATAGAATTTTTAAAGTGGTTTTACAAAACTTTTATGGTTAGTAAATTTTTCATAGTATTCTCAACGGTCATATTCTGAGCCTCTGAAGAACTTTTATGTTACTTCTACCAATCTAAGAATTCTTCTAATATGGTTGTTGATCAATTAACTTGTCTTCTATGTTGCTTCTGTGTGGCTAAAGTTTCTTCTATCTTAGTTCTATGTGACCAAACATTTTTGTATTGCTTTCCATGTGATAATGCTTCTGCTTTTCTTTTGTGTGGCATAACAATGCTTTTGCATTACTTTTGTGTAATTAGAAAAATGTTATGAATATTTGAAGTGTCTTCTATGTTGATTCTATTTGTTGTGATAGTACTTCTATATTCCTTCTGTGTATCATATCCATGTTCTGTTTGATTTCTATGTAGCGTTAAGTTTCTTTTGGCATACTTCTGTACAACTGACTTGTCTTCTGTGCTTCTTCTGATATTTGGTATTTTTGTATTTTGATTCTGAGTTAGTTTTGAGATGTTTCTGGCCTGGTTCTGAGTAACATAAGTGTTTTTCTGGATTTATTCTTCATAGCATTTTACAATTCTGGGTTACTTCCGAAGATCTTCTTTGTACTCATATTATTTCTATTTGATTTCTGACTTGCTTCTAAGTTACATATCCTATTTCTAATGTAATTCTATAATACTTCTATGTAACTTCTGATTAATATCTGATTTGTTCTTTGATTTCTTCTCAGCTTCTAACTTTCTTGCTAAGCCTCTAAGCAAGTTTTGAATTGCTTCTTAGTAACTTTTGAATGTCTTTTATTTGAACATTCATAAGTATATGAAGGTTTACTGTAATGATTTTACAGTTAATACCTCTATTTATTTTTCTTAATCTATTTTGATGTTTAATATTGCAACACTTGAAAAGTAATTTGTTAGTACTTTAATTCTTCACTCATTTATTTATTCATCATCAAAACTAATTTGTTTAATCTCATTCATCACCAAAATCAAGCTTAGTAAAGGGGTTAGACTTAACATTCTCCCCCTTTTTGATGATGACAAAATATTTGAGTGATAACCCTTTCAAAAATTTTAGAATATGCAATGTATGCAACATGCTTCTTAGTGGGACTCCTCCTTCATGGGTGAGTTCCCCCTAATTATGTTCCCTGAGTGTTCTTAAAAGATTTATCTCTTATTTTTCTTATCTTTCTCCCCCTTTTGTCATAATAAAACATACAATAAAAAGGAAATAAGTAAGATTGCATTATCATGATAAAACTTTGTACATCAGAAAGTCATTACATAATTATATAGCAAAATACATTAGAACAAAAATATACATCATTTCATTTTGAGATACATGAGAAAAAGTAATTGATAATGAAGTAACATTAGAAATGAAATAATTGTGGTTAGAAAATAGTAATCATAGATAAATGAGAAATGAATACGTAACTGCAGCATGATCAATAAGTTGTCTTGGGTTTTCTGGTGTAGGTTTTAGGAAAGGAAGGCTTAGGTTGAGAGATTGTTGGTTTTGGAGATGGCTTGGGTCTTTTTGGTGGAAGAGGTGGAATAAAGAATGAGTCTTTGGGATTGTAGAAGGAGGTCCATGATGTTGGAATTATTATATAATTTTGACGACAACAAAACTTGTCTTAAGGTTTGATTTATGCTAATGATGCTTCTAGTATAAAAAGCTTGAAATGTAGAAAGATATGCTTGAAATATGTGTGCCTTATTGGAATATCATTTATGAAAGCATATATATCTTGATATAATTCTAGAAGAGAAATCATATTGATTCATATTGCTTTTAACCTTGTTTATCATACCTTGGATCATATGTTAAAAGTGCCTTAAAGAGATATCTTTTTGAATGAAAAAGGAATTGTGCTTAAATGAGCTTATAGATATAAAATCATGATTCCATATTCTTGCTTTATAACTTATGCAAATTACATATGGATAATAATATTATAATTTACAATGAAAAATATGATGAAAAATGTTAAACTAACAATGTGGCAAGAGTGCAAAAATTTTCAAGTACAGGTTTGCTACTACAGTAAAATGTTATAGTTCTACCACAGTGATAGATGAAGTGCAAAGCTACAGACTAAGTGTCTACAGACAAACCTAGAGATGAAGTCTGCTATAGTGTTAGACGAATTGCAAGACACTAATTGATAGATGAAGTAGAAGTATCAGACAAAGCGGAATTGACAGATGAAGTAGAAGCATTAGATGAAGCAGAAGCATCAAATAAAGTAGAAGCAATAAACGAAGTACTACAGCGATTTGCTATAGTAATTTTCTATAGTAACCGACAGATGAAGCAGAAGCATCAGAAAAAATAAAAGTAATAGACGAAGTGCTAGGGTAATTTGTTATAGTAACAATGCTAAAGTATCTCTGCTATAGTGCAACAGACAAAGTTTCATCAATAGATGAAATAACAGATAAAGCGGTGCGGTGCTATAATGATCTACTATAGTAGCTCTGTTACAGTAACCTATAGACAAATATTCATCTGCTACTTACTCCAAATGAAGTAGAGCTACAGTGATTTGCTACAATGATTTGCTATAGAACCATGCTACAATAATGGCACTACATTAAAAGTCATTGTTATCAAAGGTATTAGAGATTTAATGCTATGGAAAAAGCTTTCCATTTTGGTGCAATCATCTCCTTGTATGTCAAGAATGAGATTGCAAACTTTCCAAGAGATTAAGACCCAATTAGAAGACAATGCACTCCAATAAGAGAAAACCTCAAACGTTCTTCTACATTAATGCTACTCATTTACTTCTATTCTTTGCATTCAATGGAACCCATTTTCTCCAACGGTCAGATTTTTGAGAAGAGCTATTTAAGAAAATATGTTGGGATGTTTCAAGAGGGGGAAAGGAGTTGAAAAAGAAAAAGGGATTGAGCTTAACACCTTCCACAAATCTTTTTATCCTTAGGCCAAGAGCTTTAAACCTTCAAATATCATTCAAGAGCTTCATTTTGTTTATCCATTCAAAGCCTACTTCTTCCATATATCTAAGGAAAATCTTATGTGCTACAAAGAATTACTCAAGATCAAGTTCTCCCAAAGATCACTAAGGAGCTTGAGGGTTCTAAGTGATAAAGGCGAATCTATCAATAAGAAACCCATTCAAGTCCCCCAAGTGTTTTCATTCCAAGAGCTGTTAAGGTCAAAGTGCTTCAATGCCATATCAACACTAAATCAAGGTATTTTTGAAATCATTGTACTGTGCTTATTATGTTATCATTTTATTTATGCTTTAATAGTGTGTACTCATCAGCCTAAATAGAGGCATATCATTATACATAAAATACCTGTAAAGGTAGAGTTTCTGGTGAGCTCATGAAACCAGAGTTATACCCCCTAGAGCTAGAATCTAGAAGAGTATCGGGGATACTAGTTTATGCCTCTTGGAGCTAGAATCCAAAAGAGTGTTGGGGACACTTGTTCATGCCCCTTAGAACTATAATCTAGAAGAGTGTCAGGGACACTAGTTTACGTCCCCTAGAGCTAAAATCTGGAAGAGTGTTAGGAACACTATTGTATTTCCATTGTACAGGGTATAGTGGAACCCAAGGCTAAATGAGTATGTGCTCTTGGAAGAGTGGATGTAGGGACAGGGTTCTCGAACCACTATAAAAATTATGTTATTTGTGAGTGTGCTTGGTTATTTGTTTACTTGCTTTAGCTTTCATGCACTTTACGATTTTATCATTTATTTTACATCACACTATACACAAGCACAAAAAGAGAAAAATGGTCTAGCAGGGGTTAAGCAATAAATTTTTATATACCCAATTCACCCCTCCCCTCTTGGGTTAAGCCATCCTACAGGAACCTACACATGAGATGTGAGTCCACAATTAGAAATATAAATGAAATCAATATGTTCACAAAATTATGGATCTAGCAGCTTAGGAAAAGATACGAGAGTTTCTTTTAAGAGGGCTTTTGTATTGGCATTCATCCTAGTTGTATACTCTTGGTGGTACATTGTGATTCGAGAGAGAAGAGCCTTTTTGTTTTCTTTTGGAGGTGAAATTCTTAGCTTCCTCTTAGGTTTAGAAGATGGTGGCTAGGATGGAGGTTTTGGTTTTGGGATAGCAGGTGGTTTTCTAGGAGTTTTGGCTTTGGTAAAAAGGGGGTGTAGTAGGTTCAGCTGAGAAGGATGGTTGAGAATATCTTGTCCTAAGTTTATGTTGGATGGATGTGTTAGAAAGCTGAGGATATGGAGGAAGAAGATTATTAGTAATTGCTTGAAGATTGACATTTGAATAGTATGTGAATTGTTCCTCAGTCATGAAAATGTTATTAAAAGGTCCTGAGAAGGATGAAAATGTATTTCTGAGTTTTCTAAACTTCAAAAATAAGTAAAGAAGTTTCTCAGAATATCTTTGAAGGACTGAATCTTTATTAGGAATGTAAATTTTGTGATCCTTGGGAGTCATTGGTGGGTCAGGAAGAAGTTGAATCCTAAATAGAATGTTAAGATCTGTGACTTTTGTAAATGGCAATTCTTAAGGGGATAGAATAATAGATTGTGAGAGAAACATCTGAGCAATTTCAGAGTTGATTTCTAATTTATTCCCAAAGTTAGAGTACATCACCCTGGTTAGATTTGAGATGTGAATAGGAATGTCAAGATTATCATAGGCTGGTTTTGGAGGAGATTGTGGCAGAGTTGGAGTTCTTTTCCATTTTGGACGAATTGAAAGTGAGTTCCATTCTGAAAGAATTTCATCAATTCATTCAGGAAAGAGTTCTCCTGACAATAAGAGATCTTTTTTAGTAAAGTCCAGGTTTTTAGTAAACGAGGTTTTAGAGATTCTAAAATACTTCTGACTTACTTCTGAATATTATTTTAGAATTTCTGCTATACTTCTGGATCAATTTATTTAACATATATAAATGTTTTTAGGCATTTAAACATTACGATCAAATAAGTATTTTATGCACATGGATCAACTATACTATGTTCTTTTCTAATTTTATAGAATTTATCTTCTGGAAGAGGTTTTATAAAAATGTCTGCTAATTGATTTTTAGTTGGTACATATTCGAAGCAAATGTCATGGTTTTGCACATGGTCTCTACTAAAATGATGTCTGACCTCTATGTGTTTAGTTCTTAGATGTAGTAATAGATTCTTTGTTAGATTTATTGCACTAGTATTATCACATCTAATAAGAGTATCAACATATTTTATCCCATAATTATTCAATTGCTGTTTCATCCATAAAATTTGTACATAACAACTACCTACAACTACATATTCAACTTCAGTAGTTTATAAAGCTATAGAAGTTTGTTTCCTGGAGAACCATAATATAATCATGCTTTTCAGAAATTAGCATGTTCCTAAGGTACTTTTTCTATCTACTTTGAATCCAGCAAAATCCGAGTCAGAGTACCCAACTAATTTAAAGTTTGAACCTTTTGGATACCATAGTCCAAGATTTGGAGTATCTTAATAGCAATTAGATATGATTCTTTAGGATCTGATTGAAATCATGCACACATGCATACACTGAATATAATATCTGGTCTACTTGCAGTTAAATATAAAAGAGATCATATCATGGTTCTATATAATTTTTGACAAATAGATTTACCTTTTTCATCCTTATCCATTTTGATGGTTGTGCTCATTGGTGTGACTAATGACTTTCCTTCTTCTAGATCAAATTTCTTGACTAGTTCTTTGGTGTATTTTGATTGATGGATAAAATTTCCTTCCTTCATCTGTTTTACTTGAAGTCTCAGAAATCTCACCTATTAAACTTATTTCAAATCCTCCCTGCATTACTTTAGAAAAATCTTAACATAATTTGTCATTAGTTGTATCAAATATAATATCATCCACATAAATTTGAAAAATTAGCATATTGCTTTTGTCATGCTTAATAAAGATTGTAGCATCTACTTTACCTCTTGTAAATTATTTTTTTATTAAAAATTTACTTAATCTCTCATACCATGCTCTAGGAGCTTGTTTTAATCCATAGAGAGCTTTCTTGAGTTTGAAGATATGATTTGAATCATAAAGATCTTGAAACCTAAGAGGTTGCTCTACATAAACTTCTTCATTAATGAAACCATTTAAAAATACACTTTTAACATCCATTTGATAAAATTTAAAATTCATGAAAGATGCAAATGCTAGTAACATTCTATATCTTTAATTATGGAAACAAGAGCATATGATTTTTAAAAGTCTATTCCTTCCTCTCGACAATACCCTTTTGCTACTAATCTTGCTTTATTTCTTATCACTATACCAGATTCATCTAGCTTATTCCTAAAAACCCATTTGGTTCTTATAACAGATTGATGGTTGGGTCTTGGAACAAGTGTTTACATGTTGTTACATTTGATTAACCCAATTCTTCTTGCATAGCTATAATCCAATTTTTATCTTCTAAAGCTTGATTTATGCAAGTTGGTTTTAGTTGAGAAATGAAAGTATAATTACCACATATTTGATGAGATGAAGATCTAGTTCTTACTTTATCACAAATATCACCAATTACTTGGTTTTAGGATGATAATGTATAAATCTTCAATCTTAGGAAGGGAATTGTTACCTTCATTGTTTACCTCATCAATGGATAGTCCATCATCTATTACTTCACTTTTTGTGTTTTTGATTGTGAAGAATCTTTGTCTTCATCCAGTATTTTTATTTTCTCCATAGATGTTGTAAGTTCTCCTGTCTTATCATTAAAATTATTTATCTTTCTAGAGGAGTTAGTAATTTCATCAAATTTTACATAAATGGATTCCTCTACAGTTTTAATTTCCAGATTGTAGACTATAAATGTCTTGCTAACAATAGAATAACCAAGGAAAATGCCTTCATCAGATTTGATATCAAATTTGCCACAATTTTGATTTCCATTATTAAGAATGAAAAATTTGCAACCAAAAGTGTGGAAATGAGAGATGTTTAGTTTTCTGTCATAATATAATTAATATGGAGTTTTTTTAGTGTAGATCTAGCAAAAATTTTGTTAATAATGTAGCATGAAGTATTCATTGCTTCAGCCCGAAAATATTGAGGTAACTCATATTCACTCAACATTTTTCTTGCCATTTCTTGCAAAGATTTGTTTTTCCTTTCAGCCACTCTATTTTGTTGAAGTGTTCTTAGTGTAGAGAATGTGTGCAAAATTCCATTGCTTTCACAAAAGGTAGTGAATTTCTGATTTTCAAATTCTTTACCATGATCAATTTTTATGGCTACTATATGAGAATCTTGTTCATTCTGTACATGTTTGGTAAATGTTTCAAAGAACAAAAAACTCTCATCTTTAGAAGCAAGAAACATTATCTAGGTGAATCTAGAATAGTTATCCATAATGGCATAGGCATAATATTTCCCTTCAAGACTTCTAATTTTTGTTAGTCCAACAAAATCTATGTGTAGAAATTAAAGTGGTTTAGTTATATATACTTCTTTGTTTGATTTGAATGATTCTCTAACTTGCTTTCATTTTATGCAAGCATCACACAATTCATTTTGGTCAAATTTTAGTTTAGGTAAGCCAATCACAAGATTTTTATTGTATAGTTTCTCAATCATGAACTTGTTGGTATGTCCTAGTCTTCTATGCCACAACAAGGATTCTTCATTATTCATAACAAGACATTTGAGTTGGATATCACTTAAATCTACTAAATACACATTTTCGCATCTTTTACTAAGTACTATAACTAAATTTGAACTATCTATTACAGAACATATATTTGATTCAAATACAACTAAATTTGAACTATCTATTACAGAACATATATTTGATTCAAACACAACCTTATATCCATTATCAATGAATTGACTAATGCTTAACAGATTGTGTTTTAATCCTTCTACTAGTAAAACGCTTGAAATAGTAATAGAGGGAGGTTGGCTAATTTTACCAATTCCAACCACTCTACCTGTTTTATTATCTCCAAATGTAACTGTTCTTCTGATTTTAGCTTTCAATTCTGTGAAAAGCTTATTCTCTCCTGTCATGTGTCTTGAGCAACCAATAATTAATATATCATTTGCTACTAATTGTGGCTATCAAGCACACCTATAATAATAAAATCAAGCTATAATTTTTTGTACCTATTTAGGAATGGGTCCAGGTAGGTTAGTAGCAAAATATTTTGGCACCCATTGCTTTTCAGATGCTACTAAGTTATTATCTGTTAATATTGATGTATCTATAATGTTAGGAACTCTTTTTGGTACCCAAATCTAGTTTTGTTTAGGTTCTAATCTTCTTCCAAGATTGCTAGTTTTCTTTCTATGGTTTTCTCTACTTTTCTTTTTTATCTTTAGTTTAAATAATATAAAAGTCAATGAGCATGATTTTCTACTTTTGTTTGCTCAAGTTCTATGTTAACGTTAGTTTTGAGTTGAGTAATTTCTTATTTTAACTTAGAACATTCATGGATTATCTTTTCTAATTGTCTTTTTATTTCTTTGTGTTTAGCTTTAAAGTTTTAAAGTTTGAATACAATTCATCTAGCAATTTCTCTAATTTAGAAGTTTCAGTTTTTGAATTTACCTCATCTTCATGAATGACCACTTCTCCTGATTTTTCTCTTTGGAGTTGAGTGAACTGAATTGAGTTTCATTTTCTTCTTCTACTTCACTCAAACTTTCTTACATTATATTTTTCAGCATTTACTATGTAACCATTACTTTCTTCTTCTTTGCAAATTTCTTGTTGTTATGAGTATTCTTTTAATCAAAGTAAGAACTATACCTTTTCTTCTTGTCTCCTTGCCTTTTGCCTAGTTTTGGGCAATCAAATCTCATATGTCCAGGTTTGTTGCAATTGTAACATATTAGAATTTCCTTCTTCTTTTCCTTGCTCTTATTGTTACTTTTGAAGTTGTTACCAAATTTCTTCTTTTTGATCATATTTCTGAATTTTCTAGTTATCATTGTCATTTTCTCATCATCTTCACTTACTGAGGTTTCTTCTAAAAATTCTTCATTTTCTGATTTAGCTTATAGAGCAATCTTCTTGCCTTTGAATTCATCTAGAACCTTTTGTTTCATTAAGACTTCATGGGTCATAAGTGATCCCATGAATTCTTCTACTTTCATTTTACTCAGATCCTTTGCTTCCTATATAGCAGTTACTTTAGGAATCCAGAATCTAGGTAGAGATCTCAATATTTTCATAACTAGCTTGGGTTCTTCATATTTCTCTCCTAAGCTTTTCAGTCAATTGATGATTTTTTGAAACCTTCCAAATATTTCAGAGATGATTTCTGATTCTTTCATGGAGAAGGCTTCATATTCTTATACTAAAATATATATCTTAGTTTCTTTTACCTGATTTGTTTCTTCATGTGCTATCTGGAGTTTATCCTAGATTTCCTTGGCTGAATCACAAGCAAAAATCTTTTCTAATTTAGATGAAGATAGTGCACAATATAGACAATTCTTTGCTTTAGCATCATGTTCTACTATTTGAATATCTCCTAGTGTGTATTTATCTTCTGTGTTTATAACATTCTTTCCATTCTTAACTATAAGTCATAACTGGTAATCTATGGTAGTCAAGAAGTTTTGCATTCTTATCTTCCAATACCCATAATTGGTTTCATCAAAAAGTGTAGGTCTGGAAGTAGATTGCCCTTCAACAGATGTGTTATGAACCATACTAGCCATTTGAATATCTTCACTAGTTAATATACTGGTAATTGAAAATTAACTGGTGAAGCCTACTCTAATACCACTTGTTGGTCCCTAACTGAATGGTAGCTCAAGAGGGGGGTGAATTAAGCTTCAAAAAATTTTGGCCAATGAGTGAATATACGTGCTTAAAATAAAAGAGAAAATAACTTGCAGCACATACACATAATATTTTTATAGTGGTTTGGCCCATTTTGGGTTCTTACTCTACTTCTCTAAGTCAATCTCCTTTACTAAACTCAGGTTCCACTATAACACTTATTGGTTTTGCAAGCTCACCAATAATTTACTGGTTTTCCAAGTTTACTAGAAACTCTTACACTTTGGTTTTAAAACTTACCAACTAACTTACTGGTTTTTCAAAGCTAACCAGGAAGTTTTACAAACAGTTGGTTTCACAAAGCTTATCAACCAACTCTTGGTTTTTTAAAATAATATGTAAATAATAATGCATCTTATTTAGATTAACATGTAGGACAATCATAGATGTGCATAATGGAAAGTTAAAGATTACTGCCTTAGATGAAACTGTGGAATTTTTTTGTTTATAATTCTTTATCGCTGCCTTTGATCTCAGTGGATGTTTTCAAGTTGATGAATTGGACTCACTTATTTTATCAAATTTTGTGTAGGAGGAGACAACTGATAAACTAGAACTAGTGCTCATTACAGATGGACTAGAGGAGGATGAAGAGGTGATGAATTTGAAAGCTAAACTTGATAGATCAGAGAAAGTCAAAGAAGGAGAAGGTTCAAATGAAGGATTGTCATAAGTGAACCTACAAGTGGAACAACCATCTATTACATCACCCCATCTAGAATTGAAACAATTACCTCATAACTTAAAGTATATATTTTTAAGTGAAAATAATACTTTTTCAGTGATTGTTGCTTCTAACTTATCTGTTGATGAAGAAATTATGTTGATGAATGTGTTGAAAGAGCACAAAGGAGTTATAGAGTGGACCTTAGCAGACATTAAGAGAATTAGCCCCACTATGTGCAGGTACAAAATTTTATTGGAAGATGATGCAAAGACTTCCAGAGAAGCTCAGAGGAGGCTTAACCCACATATAAAGGAAGTTGTGAGAGCAGAGGTGATCAAACTATTGGATGCAAATATTATCTATCCAATCTCTAATGGCAAATTGGTAAGTCCAGTGTAGGTTGTGCCAAAAAAGTTTGGTATTTTTGTTGCAAAGAATGACAATGCGAATGACTACAAGGTGGTGGTGTGCATTGACTATAGGAAACTCAATGCAACCATAAGAAAGGTTCACTTTCTCCTTCCATTTATTGATCAACTACTTGAAAGGTTAGCAGGTCAAGCTTATTACTATTTTCTGGATGTTTTTTAGGTTATAATCAAGTTCCAATTGCCCCAAAAGACTAGGAGAAAATCACTTTTATGTGCCCTTTGGGAAGTTTTGCATACCGAAGGATGCTGTTTGGTTTGTGTAATGCCTCTGCTATTTTTTAAAGATGTATGATGTGTATTTTTTTTGACATGATTAAAATTTTTTTGAAGTGTTTATGGATGATTTTTCTATTTTTGGAGACTCATTTGATGATTGTCTTCATAACTTAAGGTTGGTGCTTAAAAGATGTATGGAGATGAATTTGACACTAAGTTGAGAAAAGTATCACTTTTCAGTAAAGCAGAGAATTGTGCTTAGGCATATTATTTCAAGTAAAGGCATTGAGGTAAATAAGGCAAAAATCAAATTGATTACAAAGTTGCTACCACTAGTTTCAATCAAAGGAGTTAGAAGCTTTCTTGGTCTTGGAGGTTTTTATTGATGGTTTATTAAAGATTTCTTAAAAATTTTTAGGCCACTTTGTAACCTGCTGGCTAAGAATGTAACTTTCTGTTTTGATGAGGAATGCCTTGTAGCTTTCAAAACTTTGAAAAAAAAATGACATTGGCTCCTATTCTAGCAGTTCCTGATTAGTCTCTTCCATTTGAACTCATGTATGATGCATCAGACTTTGCTATTGGTTCTGTCTTATGTTAGAGAGTAGATAAGTTGCCTCATGTTATTCATTATGCAAGTTGGACTCTTAATGTGCACAACTAAACTATTCTACCACTAAGAAGGAATTGCTTACTATTGTGTTTGCTTTGAAAAAATTTTGTTCTTACT
This sequence comes from Pouteria campechiana, assembly GCA_036873735.1. NCBI lineage: Eukaryota > Viridiplantae > Streptophyta > Magnoliopsida > Ericales > Sapotaceae > Pouteria > Pouteria campechiana. The sequence continues at coordinate 32,320 of JAYJMB010027432.1, forward strand.
TAATTGGTTCAAAGATAATTATTTGTTTAGATTATGCTGCACTAAGATATTTGCTAACAAAAAAGATGCCAAGCCTAGGTTGATCAGGTAGATTTTATTTTTGTAAGAGTTTGATCTGACAATCAAAGACAAGAAGGGTTGTGAGAATGTTGTAGCAGATGATTTGTCCAGATTGGTGGAAGGAACTAATTTCGAGCAAAAAAGAGGAAGGCAAAACATTCTTATCAATGAAATCTTTCTCGATGAGCTAGTGTATTTTATGATGGGGAGTGAACCTGAATACGCTAATATTGTAAATTACTTGGTTAAAGGAATTTTTAATCCTCGGTTGAATTCACAGGGAAGAAGAAAGTTGCTGTCAATGGCAAGGTATTATTTCTGAGATAACCCAATCTTGTTCAAAATATACCCACACTAAATCATTAGGCATTGCATTGAGCAGCAAAGTATTCTGAGACATTGTCACACATTTAGTTGTGGAGGGCATTTTCGAGGGAAAAAAACTACTTTCAAAGTCTTTCAATCTGGTTTTTATTGGCCAACAATTTTTTAAGGACACTCATGTTTGTTGTGCTATGTGTGACAGATGTCAGAGAATAGGAAACATTGGAAAGAGGGATGAGATGCCACTTACAAGTAACCTTGTCATTGAACTTTTTGATGTATGAGGCATTAATTTCATGGGTCCATTCCCACCATCCAATGAGAACCTATATATTTTACTTATTGTGGATTATGTGTCCAAGTAGATTGAAGCTATGGCTACTAAGACTAATGATGCTAATGTTGTGCTGAGATTTTGAAAAATAAGACTTTTTCCAGGTTTGACACTCCAAGAACATAGGGGAACGTATTTCTACAATAAGGTTTTTACATCTCTGTTAAGAAAGTACAACATCACTCACAGGGTTGCAACACTTTATCATCCACAAATGTCGGGGCAGGTAGAAGTTAGCAACAGACAAATAAAAATAATTCTAGAAAGGACTGTAAACACTTCAATGAAAGACTGTCATTTGCCTTTCAAGTTGGAGCATAAGGCATACTGGGCTATCAAACATCTAAATTATGATATGGAAAAGGTAAGAGAGAAGAGGAAATTTCAGCTTCATGAACTTGAGGAGCTGAGGAATGAGGCATATGAGAATGCCAAGATTTATAAGGAGCGAACCAAGAAATATCATAATGAAGTCATTCATAAACAGTATATTGAGCCTAGAATGGATGTTTTGCTTTATGACTCACATATGCATTTGTTTTCATGAAAATTAAAATCGCATTGGATCGGTCCATTCCATGTCACACTAGTGTTTTCTCATGGAGTGGTTGAACTGAAGAATCCAAAAGATGGGTGCACTTTCACAGTTAATGGGCATCGTGTGAAGAAATAAAACAAACAAGATGTGCCAATGCAACTGAATGAAGTGTGAGAAATTGAAAATTTGTAGAAAAAGGGAGTTTGTCTTACTCAGATATTAAATAAAGCACTTCTTGGAAGGTAACAGTTATTTCAATTTTTAGGCATAGTTAATAAAGATGTTAGTTGCATTAGATTAAATAAGCTTACTTTGATTATTAAGTTGTTAGATTACATTGATATTTCTCTTTTGGTATACTTAAAATATTGTTATTTTGTGATTGACAGGTTATTTTCATGAATGAAGGAATTGGTGAGCAACAAAAGTTAAGTTCTAAGAAAGGAATGATATGCATGGAGAATTGACAAAATTTATGTTGGGAGGCAGCAACTTGGCATTTCCAACATTGGAGAATCAAAGGAGGTAAGGGGAAGCAGTGAGCGGGTGTCGCCAGCGTTGGATGTTTCAAAACAAGAAAAAAAAAATCATGCGAGGGCAGTAGGGTGGCACCACCTGCACCAGCGTCCGAACACTTAAATCCCAAATACACACACGCAGGCCTCATTCCCTTCCCACCCCCTCTTTTCAAGTGAGCTTTCTCTCCCCTTTCCCCTTCTAACCAAAACCCTTCCTCACAACCCTAAACACCATTCCATCATTCCAAAAAGTAAGGACTCACACCCAAAATCTTCTCTATGCCATCTCCATCCTTGGATTCATCTCACCCATTACACTATTCATCTTCTTCTTCACCATTTTTTTCGAGTTGGGTTTACAACTTTGTGCACATTTCTTGGAATCACATGTAAGTTACTTATTTCAACTCAATCCTTCTTCTATTAATATTCTTGATGAAGTGCTTTGCATTTGTGGTGGTCTAAGAAGATTTGGAGTTGGGTTTTTGTGTATGGAGCTTTGTTGACTTTGTGTGCATCAAGTGTTTGATAAATTACTTGAGCTAGGTTGGGTGTGGTTTTCGTTGGGCACAAGTTGCAAAATTGTATGTGATAGGACTAAGTGTATATTGAAGTTGAATTGGAGGAGCTATTAAGGCATTCATTGAAAAATTCCAATGTGCATGCTACATATTTGATAAAATGCCTTGGTAAAGAAAGTAACCTTTTTCTTGTAGTGTAAGCATATTCTTGATAGTTCTTGTTGTTCTTTTAAAGTGAAGTAAAGTAATGTGGTTTGTTCAAGAGGAAGCTTGGTAGAATTGCTTCATTTTCATTGCCGAAGTTGTTGTGCTACTACTTTTATTATATTTGGGTTTGTCACTATGCCTCCAAGGAAATCTACTTGTGCTAGACCCTCAAGGAAGAGGTAGACAAGAGAGCCTAATTCACCATCTGAACCCACAATCTTTAATGATCGAGCTGAAGACATCTTTAAAAACTCTCTAATGAATAGGGAAGGTATAATAGAAAGGGGTCTTTGACACAACTTACAGTGATATAGCCAATCTTATTCAAGCTTGGGATTGGATGCACTTTATAGCTTAGCCAGAAGCAGTAGTGGTGCCACTTGTTAAAGAGTTTTATGCTAATACCCGAGAACAGTTCAAAGCAAACCCGACAAAGCTTAAAGCACTGATGCATGAAAAGATTGTCCCTTTTGAGAGAGTAGCTATCAACCAAGTTTATGACCTAGATAAATTGAAGAAGATAACTACTCGGCTTGGATTGAGCAAAGACCTGACTATAATGCAATCATATCTTACCTTGCTTAATCAGGCAACAAATGGAAAACTCAGAACGATAAAGTAATAAGTTTTCCAAGAGGGCATTTGGAGGCAACAAGTAAGGCATGACACTATTTCATTTCAGCAAAAATGTTACCTTTGAACCATGTGTCTAATGTTACAAGGGAATGAGCTCTTCTCAACTATGCTATTCAGATAGGGTTGTCCATTGATGTAGGCCAAGTGATCGAGCACTCTATCACCTCATTCATTACAGGGAGGCTCACAAGTGGATTGGAAAACCCTTCACTCATCTACTCCTACCATTACTAAAGAGGAACTTTAATAACCTCTTTCGATAATTAATGATGCATTTATGGAAACATTTGAGAAGACAGTGCGTAGAAGTGCAAGTGCGAGTCCTTCACCTTCACCACCAAGCTCTCCGCATCAGAGACCCACAAGGAAAGTCTCTTCGAAAGAACCTTCCCTTATTGATCTGCAAACACGCCTAGTGGGAGTTCAATCTTATCAAAGGCAAATGATGAAAGACCAATAAAAATTGCTCATATATATGGTGGATCACAACAATGCTCTTACCACCATGCTTCGAAGTTGCAACATATCACCAGGCGACAGCTCCGATGTCTTCCCCACTCCTTTAATATTTCATCATCTACTAGAAGAATCTTCGAGTTGGGCAGAAGGCAAAAGCTCAAATGAGTGACCCATCCATTTCAGGGAAGTCTTTGTTTTCCATTACTTTATTCTACATTAGGACAGTGTTATGTTCAAGTTTGGGGGTATTAGCTTTTTGTTTATGGATGTATGTGTCTAAGTTTGGGGGTCATTGTAGTTTGCCTAATTTGTGTGTTGTGTGTTTAGTTGATTTGTTTAGTTTGGATAATTTATGTGTTATGTTTAAATTTCTATGTTTGAGTGCTTTATTTAATTGAGTTGAGTGTTTTGAACATTGATCAGGGTCATCATATAAAACCAATGACATGTATGTGACATTTGATAATAACCCAAGTTAAGTTGAAAATGATAGAAATCACTATTATCTGCAATGCTTAACTTGATCTTTTGTCTAATTTGCTATAGATTCTGTACACATTAATCACATTGACTTAGCCATTTCTTTTAAAATCTTTGAATGCTTAGCATGAGTTTAGGATACTAAGTATGCATCGTTCAATTTGAATTCTAGAATGCATTGTAACTATGTTGAGACAAGTATTAGATGAGATAAAAGAAAAACAAGAGTGAAAACTCATTGTTTATAGGGAGGATCACATCTTTATGAATAGGAAAGAAAACAAGTTTGGGATATGCTAGTCATATAATAGGGGGGATCACATCTTTATGAATCAAAAAGAAAATAAGTTTGGGGGTGTGATAGTAATACAACACAAGTAATAGGGGGGATCACATTCGATATATATATATATATATATGAGGATACTAATAGAGCCCACAAAAATATCAACTGTTCATCTAAAGTATTCTTATTGGTTTAATTTGTGAATTCTCAGGGTTGCATTGAATATGTATTGCTCAGTTGATTGAATGAATGTAAGTGTGAAAAGATGTAAATTGAAATGGATATAATTTTTGCACATGCAGATGGAATCTAAGGAGGAAAGGAAAAAGACTCAAGTTAAAAATTAAAAGACATATGTGATATCTTGATAGTTCTTCTTAACTATGCTTATTTTATGGAGGTTTTTGATTAATGACTGAGGTCAATGTTCATTATGTCTTTTGTGAGTTTGTGCATTTTTACTATGTGATAATTGTAGACTTCATGAGTTTTGTTTGTTTTTATTTATTTTGCTCGAGGATGAGCAAATAAGTAAGTTTGGGGGTATTTGATGGGTGAATTTCATTCACTTACATTATACATATTTAAGCTTAGTTATTTGCAAATTCTTATTTCTTTTAGATAAATTTCATAATTATTTATTGGATTTTTTAGGTGTTTTGAAGATGGAAAAGAAAAGAAAATGGAAGAAAAAGATGAGGCCCAAAGGATGGAAAAGAAGATAGATGAAAAGGAGCTAAAAATCAAGCTACAAAGGAGACATCAAGTCAGTACCACTAGACCCCACTTGGCACCGGCTGTGCTAGGACTCATGACCACCACCACAGCCCGAACAGCAAGCCAATGCCGCTGGCACCAGGCCTATAATTTTTATGGATTTTCTGCATTATGTAGCTGGGGTTTTTTAAGAAGAAAGTTAGGGTTTTTTGAGGGATTCTTCTCACTTCCATTTTAGAGAGTTTTTTTAAGGTTTGGAAGCCGACTTCTTGGAGTTTTCTTGTAGAGAAGAAGGAGAGATTGCCTAAGGGAGTTGTTTTGATTTTTCTTGTGAACTAATTATCTTTTTTTAAGGTAAAGATGTAACCCTTTATACTCTTTGTTTGTATTATTAGTTATTAATGCTATATAATCTTGTTTTATTCATGTTGTTATTTGTAATGATATAGCTTGTTTTATTGCTTGATCACCAATATTATAAGTTACATTAATTATCAAAGCATGGTTAAGGTAGACGTCATATGCTAAACCATGAGTTCCCTTGAATGAGAAGGATAAATGATTAAAGTAGACACCATATGCTAAACCATACTATTTTGGTTCTTATGTTCTTGAACTTAATGGGTTTTCACCTCAATTATGCTACACAC
>JAYJMB010027443.1:0-38042 GCA_036873735.1 Pouteria campechiana
TAAATTTCCTCAAAAATTAAATTGTATAGTATGCCGCATTGTAAAAATTTCTAAAACTTTACAAGAGTGAACATTTATATTTTTGAAATTTTCAGGGCCTTACAATATACTAAGACTGTTAATTCTTGATATGATTGAATTAAAGTCTTAATTGGCTTGATTGTGATGTTTTAACTGTTAAATCATGCAGTATAATGGATGTATATGGTTGTAAACAAAGTTTCCTTATGACCCATGATTGAAACACTATGATTTAAAGGATTAAGATTGACTTCTACTAGAGATGAGTCAAATTTTGCCCTATATAGGATGATCTAAGAAGGATGAAAAGGTATAGAGCTGGAAGTATGGTTTGGAGCTAAAGGTCTAATGTAAGGATACGCCCCCTTGTTTTGTTGGAATGTATGATTGGTTGGGAATAATGATTATCCCTTTGTTTGAATTCAGGCTTGTGTGTTTTGGTTGGATGTTAACATGTGATGTTCTTGATTTTTAATTTGTATCTTCTATTATTTGTGCCTACTTACTCAGTTACCCAGACTCATACCTTCTTGTTTAAATTTTTATTAGTTGACAAACTAGGTAAGAATTTCCCAAATGTGAAGATTGAAGACTCTTTAATTATAGCATTTTAATTTGTAATTGGTTGTACATTTTTATTGTATTTAAAGGATTCAAATGATGTATTATAAGATATAATGGCATAGCTAGTGATAAATGTACATGATATTGCTATGAAATTATATTATTGCCATCATGGGGTAGAGCAGATTTTGTCTTGTGGGTAAGTTGGACCAATGGAGCCAACTATGATTGATTTATAATGATTGGAAATTATACAGGTTTAGACTTCATGTGTATTAATATTAGAACTTAATTTGATGAATGTATAATAGATCTATAATGATGATTGTAATTGATGTATATCAGGTGTAAATTTTGATATTTTTAGGTAAAACTCTATCGAATTTTTTATATAAATTCCATTACTATTTGTAAATTAGGAAAGGGAATAATGAAATGTAAAGGTGTCCTAGAATGGGACCTGAACACCCCCACCCTAAAAGTGGGCAAATGTTAGTGAAATATATCACAAAATTTTAGGTCACGCCTTGAACAGTGGGGCATGACAGAATGGTATCAAAGGCTAAGACTTATCTGTGTGATAATTGAATTCAGTTTTGGTGAAATTTGTTTATATATGAATCATTGAATTTCGTTGGTTAAGATGGTTGAATAAATTGGTTGACTAATGGATTATCTATTTTGCATGTGGACTGCTTCTTGATGAATGATGTGCTTAAGCATAACTGAATGATTTTGTTATTTTTGTCATTGAGAATAATGAATAGGCAATTGTAAAATGATTGTGTTGATTGACATTTGGTTGGAGTTGACTTGAAGTGTGTTGAATAATAAGGTGATAGATAAATTTGCGTATGTGAACTCTGGTTCTTTGGTTGACATATATTTTATAGAATATAAAGTGAGAGGAATGTCTAACATATCGATGTATGTAATTGAATTTAATTTTTCCATTTAGTATGAATTCAAATTTAGTGAATTTCTTGAGGCATGCTTGGATTAAAGTGCATGCTTGGATTCGGATACTAGTTGGAATACCATTAGTACGTAATTGAGTTTGGATAATTATTTTGGAAATTGCTTGATATTGAATTTGATTATGGATTACATGTTAAATGATTGAACTATTTTGACTAAGATATATGAAATATGGTGTACGAGTAATATGAAGTTATAGGATATGCTCCATATGGCATTTGGATTTGTGTGATGGTAGGATGATTAGAGATTCGTATGATGCTGGGATGGCACAGAGATGTGAATATTGTAGAGACTTCATTTGATTTGGGTTGGATTATTCGAATAAGGTTTGGCCATTTGATTATTTGATAAGTCTTGATATTTGGCTATTAGATTGATGTTGGACATTTGGTTATTTGGTTGAGATTTAGACATTTATCTATTTGATATTGGTTACTTGATTGAGGCTTGGATGCATGACTGTGGTTCATGCTTGGATTTGGATGCCTCTTGGATTAAATTGATATGTATTTGAGATTAGGATGCCTGTTAGAAATTGATCATTATGTATTTGAGGTTTGGATACCTTCTGGGTTGGCTACTTTGGACGTTTGGGATCTCGCCCACAATAGGGCTTCATTTGATTATGCCGCAAATGATGGTGAAGAGGCCTAATTAGCCTATTGTATATGGACTCCTTTGCTTATTTTATGAGTATGGATGGAGAACTTGTAGCTCCTTGGTTGCAATAAAGGCAAGATACCAAGTGGTCATGGATCTCATAACATTTGTAGCCGAATTGCAGGGACGGACCAGAATACACCGAGTTGTATGGGAGTTGAGTCCACTTAATTGTGGTTACCACCTAACTGTGGTTTAGACCACTTGGTTTGGATGTGGTTGCCACTTTATTATGGTTTAGACCAATTTGTTTGTGGCTGAGTCCACTTTGAGGTAGCCTCTTGAACATGGTATTGGTTGAGAGCAGGCAAATGAAAGTAGAGATACATTGGTTTGTACAGGCCACATGATAGTAGTTCTATATGCACATGTGAAATCAATTGGGAGATGAATGGATGATGAGACACATGAGGATAGTGGTATGAAATGACATTGTTGTATTGATATTGGTATTATATTGATGGGATTGTATAATTTGTTATGGAATTGTTGTACTTTGAATTTATTGAAACTAAATATGTGTTGCAATATGAATTATATTACCGCCATTTGAGTGACACTCAATAGATGCCATCCTCATGATGGAAAATGAATTATGAAAATGACTTGTTATGACATGTGTTTAGCCCATGATTATGTAAAGTCATAATATTGGTAAGGAAAAATAGTTACAATTCAAGATGTGGGTATACTAATTGAAATTATTGAACTAAGTATTAAACTCTGATAATTTGATAAAATGCATGAAATTGATAGAATGGGTAATTATCATTTGTAAATTATGAAATATTATTGAAATTTAGAACCATTAACATATTTTTCAAATACTTGATGTATAATTTAGGTGGAATTCAGTGATGATGGTGGTATAAGTTTTCCATTGAATTGCAAATTAAAGGAATCATGAAAAGTTTACAGTAATTAAAGTTTCATGGATGAAACTTTTTGTAAGGAGAGGAGTCTATAACACCTGTGGTGTTTGAAATCTACTCATCTGAAAATGGGTAGAGTTTACTCTATGAATTCGATAAATTTCACTATTTTGAGCTACATAAAGTCAATGAGAAGAAAATAACTTAAGTGGTAAAATTGAGCAAAAGCATAATTATAATTTGTAAGGATGGCCAAAAAGGGGCATCATACATATTTTTAATGTGTGTGGAACATTGGATTGAGCATTGAATGCAATTTGAAATGAAAATGGCCTATGGAGTTACTTATGGCAGAAAACAATGTCAGTAAAAACAACTAAATAGGTGATTTATGGCAATTGACCCTAAATAAAGTGATGAATAGCTTCAATATGCCCTATTTCATACATGTAATGTGTGTGAAGTGATTATTGGGAGATTTGAAATGTTTTATGTAAAATGGGGCTATGGTGATCTTTTATAAGTAAAAATTTTAAATTTGAAAAAGAGATCATTGTGATTGATTTTTGACATGCATAATAGACTAATTTGACATAGTGTTCAACATAGAAGTTGTAGATCATGAAATTATATGTCCAATAGAGCAAAAATCCCTTGATTCCAATATTATATGAGAAAGTTATGACTAATAAACTAAAACTATCCTAGATGACTGAAAAATAATGAGATGAATGAGATGGGTCAATTATTTTAAACTTTTTGGCATGTTTGGGGGATGATTTGAAAAATGTTGTTAACATGAAAGTTATAACCATTGAAGGTAGCTTCCCAATGCCTTAAAAAGTAGGTAATCTATACATTCTTTGTAAAAGTTATGATTAAATTACTAATACTATGTTGTAAAGAATTTCCCTGCCACAGAGAGGCTTCAGAAAACCAATCTTTTTGACATACAGCAAGTCCATGCTGGGGCAAGGCTTTTCCCCACTGGGGAAAGGCTTTTCTCTACCATGAAAAGGCAATTCCATGCCACAGTATGGCTTCAAATAGATTATTTTTCCCTGTCCAGCAAGTCTGTGCCGCAACAAGGGTCTTGTGGCACATCAGAGTTCCAAAAAAATCTAACTTTTTAAGCTTGAAACCCATGTTGTTTTTCATTTTTCTATTCCATTCTTCTTCCCCAATGCCGTTCTCCTTTCCCCTAGCTTCTTTATACCACATTTAGCACCTATTTTTCTAGAAAGCATAAGGATTAAGTTGGGTAATTAAGTTGACATGTCTTTTGGCTTGAATTCTTGGAATTTGGACAATGGAGAATGGAAGTAGATCCATTCTTCTACAAATGGAAGGTGCTACTTCAAGTTTTAACCTTGAATGCTTGCCCATGAGTAACATCCATGCACGGATTTGGCAGTATGTTACTTTTCTTTAGCCAAAATTATGATTTTACAAAAGTAGGGTTTTGTAGAAATTGGGAACACTAGAATTAGGATGAGATTACATAGTTTATGTTTCATTAAGCATGGGGGAAATGATTAATAGATTGATTATTGTAATTTAAGCATGATAATTCATGAATTTGGCTTGTGAGGGTTTCCACCCATCTATGAATAATGAATTATGTATAATTGTTATGGGAAAAATGAATTATAAGTGTATCGTAATGATTTGGAGTGAGTTGGTATAAAATAATCTATGTAGGTTGCCATCCACTTTGTGGACAGTAACATTTCTATATACTAAGACTATTAATTTGTGATATGATTGAATTAAAGGCTTAATTGGCTTGATTATGTTGTTTTAATTGTTAAATTATGAAATTTTATTGAAATTTGGGAACCATTAACATATTTTTGAAATACTTGATGTATAATTTGGGTGGATGTAAGTGATGATGGTGATATAAGTTTTGAATTGAATTGCAAATTAAAGAAATCATGAAAATGTTTATAGTATTTAAATTTTTGTGGATGAAACTTTTTGCAAGGAGAGGAGTCTATAACACCTGTGGTGTTTGAAATCTACTCATCTGAAAATGGGTAGAGCTTACTCTATGAATTTGATAAATTTCTCCATTTTGAGCTATATAAAGTCAATGAGAAGAAAAGAACTTAAGTGGTGCAATTGAGCAACAACATGTTTATGATATATAAGAATGGCCAAAAATGAGCATCATACATATTGTAATGTGTATGGAACATTGGATTGAGCATTGAATGCAATTTAAAATGAAAATGGCCTATGGAGTTACTTATGGCAGAAAAAGGTCAGTGAAAAAAACTAAATAGGTGATTCCTAGAAATTGACCCCAAATAAAGTAGTGAATAGCTTCAACATTTAAACTGGGGCTATGGTGATCTTCCCTAAGTATAATTGCTGAATTTGAAAAATGAATTATTGTGATTGATTTTTGACATGGATAATGGACATATTTGATATAATGTTCAACATAGAAGTTGTAGATCATGAAATTATTTATCCAATGGAGCAAAAATCACTTGATTCCAATATCTTATGTGGAACTTATGACTAATACAGTGAAACTATCCTAGATAACTAAAAAATAATGAGATGAATAAGATCGGTCAACTTTATTGAACTTGTTGACATGTTCGGGGCTGATTTGGAAAACGTTGTTAACATGAAAGTGGTAGCCCTTGAAGGTAGCTTTCCAACCGCACAACAAGTAATTTCTACATTTTATATAAAAGTTATGATCAAATTACTAACACTATTTCTGGACAATTTCCCTACTATGGCAAAGCTTTCGAAAGTCAATTTTTTTGGCATACAATAAGTCCATGCCACGGCAAGGCTTTTCCCTGCTGTGGCAAGGTAATGCCCTACCACAGCAGGGCTTCAATAGGCTAACTTTTCCCTATCCAACAAGTTTGTGCCACAGCATGACTTTTTCCTATCGCACCAAGGGTCCTATGGCGCGCCGAAGTACCCAAAAAATCTAACTTTTTAAGCTTGGAACCCATTTTGTTTTTCATTTTCCTATTTTGTTCTTCTTCTCCAACACCATTCTTCTTCCCCTAGCTTCGTTATACCTCATTTAGCACCTATTTTTCTAGAGAGCATAAGGATTAAGTTGGGCAATTAAGCTGACATGTCTTTTGGCTTGAATTCTTGGAATTTGGACAATGGAGAATGGAAGTAGATCCATGTTTCTCCAAATGGAAGGGGCTACTTCAAGTTTTAAAGTTGAATTCTTGCCCATGAGTGACATCCATGCATGGATTTGGTAGTATGTTACTTTTCTTTAGCCAAAATTATGATTTTACTAAAGTAGGGTTTTGTAGAAATTGGGAACATGGCATTAGGTTGAGATTACATAGTTTATGTTGCATTAAGCATGGGGGAAATGATTACTAGATTGAATATTGTAAGTTAAGTATGAGAATTCATGGATTTGGCTTGTGAGGGTTTCCACCCATCTGTTAACAGTGAAATTTGGTGGGTGGGGGGGGGGGGAATTCATGAATTGTGTATAATTCTTATGGGAAAAATAAATTTTATTAGTGTATTTTAACAATTTGGAGTGAGCTGATATGAAATAATCTATGTAGGTTTCTGTAAAGTGGACAACAACATTTCTATATACTAAGACTTGTAGTTCATGATATGATTGAATTAAAGGCTTAATTGGCTTGATTGTGATGTTTTAATTGTTAAATCATGTAGTATAATGGATGTATATGGTTGCAATCAAATTTTTCTTATGACCCGTTATTGAAACACAATGATTTAAAGGATTAAGATTGACTGGTACTAGAGATGAATGGAATTTTGTCATGCATAGGATGATCTGAGAAGGATGTAAGGGTATAGAGCTGGAGGAATGGTTTGGAGCTAAAGGCTTAATGTGAGTATGTGACCCCTTGTTCGGTTGGAATGTATAATTGGTTGAGGATAATGATTATCCCTTTATTTGAATCCAGGTTTGTGTGTTTTGGTTGGGGATAGTTGATATCCCATATTTGTTTAAGATAAATGGTTATTTGGTTGTGATACATGGATGTAAGGGATAATGTATATCCTTTGGATTGAAATACTTAGGGTTTTGCTTGAGGTATGGTTAAGTGATTATTAAGGATAGCGTGTATGCTCCAATTTCATTTAGAAATTGGTTTTATATATTATACAATTATGGATAAAATTATGAATGTAAAATGTTAAGCATTGTTGAATGGAATAGAAAGAATTATATATGTTTTTGAATGTGAATATGTGATGTTCTTGATTATTAATTTGTATCTTCTATTATTTATGCCTACATACTCAGTTGCTCAGACTCACACCTTCTTGTTTAAATTTTTAGTTGATAGGCTAGGTAAACATTTCCCAAATGTGGATTGGGATTGTTGAGCAAGATTGAAGACTCTTTAATTATAGTATTTTGATTTGTAATTGGTTTTATATTTGTATTATATTTAAAAGATTCAAATGATGTATTATAAGATATAATGGCATGGCTAGTGATAAATGTACTTGATATTGCTATGAAATTGTGTTATTGCTATCATGGGATAGAGCATATTCTAGGTTGTGGGTAAGTTGGGCTAATGGAGCCAATTATGATTGATTTATAATGATTGGAAATTATAAAGTTTTAGATTTTGTGTGTATTAATATTAGAGGTTAATTTGATAAATGTATATTAGATCTATAATGATGATTGTGATTGATGTATATCAGGTGTAAATTTTGATATTTTTAGTGTAAACTCTATTGAATTTTTCATAGAAATTCAATTACTATTTATAAATTAGCATGAATGAATCATCTTTTAATTAGTTCATCTTTTAGTTTGTCCACGGCAAGCAATAGAAAAATTGCAGAGGCATAGATGAAGATGGCTTCTCATATACCCAAACAAAGTAAGCTATTAATCTGTGGCTTACTTAGATTAGACAAATCCTATTGTTCCACATTTGTTTGAGTTGACTTTGTTTGAGGAATATTTTGCAGCAATTGAAGCTTTGTTTGTAGTGCCCTTTGATATCTGTAGTACTAGATATATTCTTGATTGAAGTATGTCCTGATTACATGGCCTAGATGATTGAATCATATTAGGAAACTTATAAAAACTTGGATGATATGGCTTCATATATGCTTTGTGGCTCTTTTTCAAAGTTTTATTACCATTTTTCTTTTGAGCATCTAAATCTTCTTCTAGTGTAGTGGACCTCCTTGTTGATATAATCCTAGGATAAATTTTCCACTATATTTGAGTTGTTTTCATGTATAACATTCATATTTATTTTTGCAATACTTAGGAACACAAATCTCAGTACCTTAATTGTTCACTTGTGTGTTGTTGCACATCATCAAAACTTGGTTGTTTGCTATATACACTATTTTGGTTTAACACAAATTATCAATTTGGGAACAACCACTAGGATATGAAGGTAATGATAGAGAACTGTAAACAAAAAATTCCACAGTTTCATCCAAAATAGTCATTTTCAACTTCCCATTTTACACATATATGATTGTCTTGGTTGTTGTCATGAATGGGCATCCTAGAAGAATGGGCACTTGTCTCTCTAGAATCACTAATGCGTCTTGGATATTTCATGGATCTTTCTGCAAGCTGCAGAGACATTATAGTAGGTTTCAAATCTCCTAAACCAAGCTGTAATTAAATAGAATAAGTCATCAAATTAATGCTTACACCTAAGTCCAACATTGCCTTTACCTTATCTGTGCCTCCAATAGTGGTTGAGATATTGAAACTACCTAGATTTTTCAATTTTGGGGGAAGATGTGTCTACAAAATTGCACTAGCTACTTCTAAAACTACTAACTTCTCATGTCCTTGGGCTTAGTTCCTTCAAAAACTTAGTGTAAACAGGAATGTTTTTAATCTTGTCAAGCAAAGTTAAGTTAACATTGACTTTGGAAAGGATGTCATAAATGTCAAAAAATGACTTATCCAACTTGCTCTACTTCAACCTTCTTGGAAAAGGTACTAGAGGATGATAAGGTGGGGGTGGTTTGTAGTTGATTGGGGGTCAATTATTGGAAACACGACCCTCCTTGAATGCACTTCCTCTTGTGTTTTTTTCTTTCCTTTGCTAGCTCCTGCAGAAAATTAGATTTATTAGTTTCTTTACCAACTTTGTTGTCAATTAACTTTCCACTTTTAGCTAGCTTATTCTAGCTAGCTTGGCAACTTCCCAGGTGTGTGACTCGGCATTGCTTCTACAATTTGTCCCAACTATGTCTTCATCTTCTTCATGGATGCTTCTAAGTTCTGAAACCATGATTCAGTACTTTGGAACCTCATTTATTTTTTTGGGGCTGAGTTGGGTTGCTTGAACAAAACATCTACATAGCTTCCTCTAGTGTCAGCTTCTTTGGTTGAAAGAAGTTCCTTCTTGGTTCTAGTTGGGGTTATTATTCCATGAAAAGTTTGGATGATTTCTCCAACTAAGATTATAGGTATTTGAGTGTAGATCATTATGAGGCCACTGATTGTAGAAATTCATTGCATTTGTTTGCTCTGAAAAATTTTTTATTGGAAGTATAAACATAATTTGAGTGACCAATAATACCACAACTTGAACATATTTTGGCAAGGATAGATTGTTTCAAGTTCACTATCATAGAGCACATTGTCTTCATCTGCTTTGCTATCTCTAACATCTGCATAGAAAGATTAGTGCTATCTCATAAATCCCTTGGGACCTTCCTCTAACACTTTTCTATTGGGAATTTGCCCCTAACATCTCATATAGATCTTATGTCTCCTGCGAGGTCTTTTCTCATAGCTCCACCTACAGCATTGTTAACCATGGTTTGGCATGGCTGTGTCAGTCCATCATAGAAGAATTGATTAAGCAACTCAAGGGGATATTGATCACGAGGCATTAAATCAATAATGCTTTAAATCTCTCCTGTGCCTCATGGAATGCTTCACCATCGAGTTGAGAAAAAAGTAGCAATCTTGCTTGTCAACTTTGTGTTTTAGTATGGGAATAGAATTTAATAATGAATTTATTGTACATTGCATCCCATGTGGTTAATGAATCAAGAGCTAGTGTCATGAATCATGTTTTTACTACATCCTTCAAAGTGTATGAGAAACATCTCATGCATAGTTGATACTTAGACCCTGCAATAGAGATATTTTGTTAATTGCATAAAAATCATGCATGAATGTTAAAGGATCCTTTGCAACTACACTGTGAAAAGATGGAAGCATGTTAAAGTGTATGTGCTTCAATTCATAATTCCTGGCATTGTCATTCAAAATAATACATGAAGCGTGCAAACTCCATCAACTGTTGAACTTGTTGAGCCACTCAATTCTCTATATTGTCAGCCATTTGAATTTCTTCTTCTTCACTTATATTCTCTGTCTCAATTTCTACTTTGTCATTGCAATCATTTAATGGAAACAGAACTGAATTCAATGATCTCCTTCTATGCATTCACAGTTCTAGAAAAGAAAGAAGAA
The DNA here is from genome assembly GCA_036873735.1 of Pouteria campechiana. Taxonomy (NCBI): domain Eukaryota; kingdom Viridiplantae; phylum Streptophyta; class Magnoliopsida; order Ericales; family Sapotaceae; genus Pouteria; species Pouteria campechiana. The sequence continues at coordinate 10,567 of JAYJMB010027443.1, forward strand.
AATAATTAAAAATCCCAAATACAATAATTTTACAACAAAAAAAAGAAAAATCATAATTAAGTTAATCGAATCAATTTGGAACTATTCCTCAGCTATGGCGCCAAAAACTTGATGGTCAAATTATAATAAGTGCACAAGCCTGTGGTAACATAGTATGCAATGCAAGGGTCGATTCTATAGAGAACAGTAAACCAATTCAATTAACTCTAGTTACGAAATTAACACTATCTTAAAGAAATGTATTTAGTTGCAAGAGTCTAGTTGCAACTAAATTAACTCTAGTTACTAAATTAGTTGCAAGAGTCTTGTTGCAACTATCTTAAAGAAATGTATTTAGTTACTAAATTAATTCTACTTGGCAGAGTCTAGGGATCCGATTTCACCACTTAATGGTATCCTTTTTCTAAAAGGATATTAGATTCAATCATTATCTTAAGTTTGTTATTGTGTAGCATAATTGAGGTGAAAACCCATTAAAACCAAGAACTTAATGAACCAAAATAGATTGGTTTAGCATAAGGCATGTACCATAACCATCTATCCTTTTCATTCAAGGGAGTTCATGGTTTAGCATATGGTGTGTACCTTAACCATGCTTAGATAATCAATCTAACGCATAAAATTGGTGATCAAGTAATTCAACAAATCAAATGATTGAAAAGAACATAATGAATGAAACAAGATGAAATAATATTGATATCCAACAATCCTAGTTAACAAAGAATAACAAAGCGGGTTACATCTTCACCCTAGAAAGAGAAAACTAGTTCATAATGAAAATAGTAAGAACTTCGTTCATGAAGCTCAGGATGATGTAGAACTTTGATCTCCTCTTGCTTTCTTCTCTTCAAAACTCTCCCCCTTTCCTACAAAAAATTGCCCAAGTCATCCCCACCAAGAACCCTAAAACACACCCTAAAAGATGCCCTAAAATCCCTCTCTCATTCCCTTAAAATTTAGATGACATGAGGAGCTAAAATCCCAAATTGCTGTCAGCGTCGCAGCTTGGAATTCCAGGCTATGACATGAATTCTACTGTAATGCATGAATTGGAAAGTTGACGATCTTGATGCCATAACTTGGAATTCTAGGTGCTGTCATCCAAAATTGCTTCCTTTGGTTGCTCTTTTGCAAGATTTCTTCCTCTATATCTTTGAGAGTTAAGCTCATCAAAAAAATAATACCTAGATTCAAAAAATTTTGCTGAAAAACTAAAAATTGAATATACTTGAATGCAAATCCCAAAACAAAATATCCCCCAACTTAAACTTAAGAGTTTCCTCAATGTGAAATAATGACAAATGGTTAAGTTCAAGGGCTTTCATGAAAGAGTGCATTCTCATCCTTTTCTTCTAGAGCTGGCTTAGCATCAATTTTAACACTTGGAAGAGTATTTGTAATCCTCTAAAATCAAATTTCCTCCTTCTATAACAAAAATATCAAACTACTAATTAAAGAAAATAACTAAACTAATTTCTAAGGAAACAATGGAAGGTTAGAAGACTTGGGTTGTTTCCCAAGAAACACTTTATTTAAATTCTTAGCCCAACTATGGTCTTACATCTTTGAATTGAAAATTGGCCTTTTTGTGATCTAGTTCTTTGAAACTTGGTAGTGGCATGTAGAATTTTGGTGCTCTGAGTTGATAAACATAGATGACTAATTCAACATCTTCTAATTCATCTCCATCAACTAGTACTGCTTCAACTATGTTTATGGATTCTCCTAAAAATTCCTCAGTGATTCCTTCCACTTCATTTATCTTGAAGCAATTCTTATTCTCATTGAATAGCTTTATCTCCTTGACAATATCAAACTTCACTGGATGATACTAGAATTGCATGAGCGTTCTTCCTCCATACCTGTAAAAGAAGAAAAAATAATCACTGGAAAGAATAAATCATTGCCCACAGATGCGTACCTTAAAGAATGAGACAATTGCTTCAAATTCACTTTTGTGAAAGTTTCCTTCTTTGTTGAATCTTCATTAAGATTTTCAATCATCTCACTAGCTTTTTCTTATGGGAAGAAATCTAAAGCTAGAATTTGCTCATTGCCATCACAAGATTTTTCAACAATTTTGTTCAACTTCAAATGCCTAGGAAAAGGGATTGGTGATCAGAAGGTGGTGGTGGCTTGTAGTTGAGTGGAAGATTAAGAATTGGTAACACAACTCTCCTAGCATTCACCTCCTCCTCATAATCTACAAAAATTTTGGAATTATAAATTACATCACCAACTTTATCATCTATTACCTTACCACCACTTAACATTGTAATCACATTAGCTTGCTTAGGCTGTCGTGATAACTTTTTAGATGTGTGACTCTACACATCCTCTACAATCTACCCCAACTGAGTCTCTATCTTCTTCATGGATGCCTCCATGTTCTAGAATCTTGCTTCAATGTTCTAAAATTGAGTTTGGGTTGCCTGGATAAAACTTTGCATGGCCTCTTCTAGAGTTAGGTTATTTGGTTGAAAATAAGTTCCAACTTGAATCGGATTCTGATTGTCGTTCCATGAAAAATTGGGATGACTTCCACAACCAAGATATGGATCATCACATGGTTGCTAGTTGTCAAAGTTCATTGCATTATCTTGTCCCAAAAAATCTACAAAACCTTTCCTAGAAGGATAAACATTGTATGAGTGATAAAAAATATGATAAGTAGAACATACCTCAGTAGGAATGGGATGTTTCTAGTTAATACAAATGGATATATCATCTTCATCTGCTTGGCAAGCTTTGAAACCTGCATAAAACGTTTAGTGTTAGAATTATCTTCATACATTCCTTTATACCTACCTCTAACACTTTTTTGTTGTGAGTTCACCCTAAGCATCTCATATAGATCATAAGTTTTCTCTGGGGTCTTCTCTGCCATAGCTCCTCCTACAACATTATTAATCATGGCTTGGCATGTTTGTGTTAGTCCATCATAGAAAAATTGAGTTAGAAACTCTAAAGGAATACAATGGTGAGAACATTGAATCATTAGTACTTTAAATCTTTTCCAAGCCTCATGGAATGCCTCACCTTCCATTTGAGAAAAATTTGCTATCTCACCTCTTAGTTTTACAGTTTTAAAATGAGAATAGAATTTACCAATGAACTTATTATAAATTGCTTCTCATGTGGTAAGTGACCCAAAAGCCAATGTCATGAACCAGTTTTGTGCTACACCTTTCAGGGTATAAGGAAAACATCTCATGCATAGCTTATACACTATTAGACCCTACAAACGAAAAGTTTGAATAATAGAGTAAAAATCACACATGAATGTTAAGGGATCCTTTGTAGCTATACCATGAAAATAAGGAAGCATATTAAAGTGTATATGTTTCAATTTATAATTCCTAGCATCATTAGCTATAACAATGCATGAAGGCAACATTCCAATGGTAGGGCATGCAAACTCCTCCATCAGCTGCTATGTTTGTTGAGTCACCCTGTTCTTCATGTTTTCAGCCATCTATTCTTCTTCCTTGCAATCATAGCTCAAAAAAAAGAAAGAAAATTAAATAATTAAAAATCCTAAATATAATATAATAAAAAAATTAAAATTATATCTAAAATAATTAAATCAATTTAGAATCAATTCCAGAAGGTATGATAAGAGTATAAAGAGTTTAAATATGTGGATTGCATAGCATTGTTATAAGTTGAGTTGCTCATATGGTGAATTAATGATGAATTGCTAATGGATTATATGGAAAGAACTATAGAGTGTTAATGATTTACGTGAAATTTCATATATAGTTAATTTATTATAGTTGCTAATGAATGATGTGAAATGAATATGAGTTTGCTTTGATAGTATGAATATAATGTTGATTAACAATTGTATGATGATATAGACGTGTTTAAGTTTGATATAATAATATCTGCTAGTGAGTTGGTGGTAAGCTTATGAAAAGCACTAGTCTAAAAACCAATGAGTTGGTGGTAAGATTATGAAAATCACTAGTGTATAAGTTTGCTAGTTCTTAGAAACTAGTGAGTTAATAGTAAGCTCATGAAAACCATCATTGTGAGTTGATGGTAAGCTCGTGAAAACCATCATTGAGTAACTAGTGAGTTGATGGTAAGCTCTTGGAAACCATTATTGTATAACCAATGAGTTCGTGGTTAGCTTGAAAAAACTATCATGATGGTGTCAATGGGACACATAAGGTAATAGTACACCTAAGTCCCTTAGTAGATGGAGATGGCAAAACGTAACATTCTTTGAGTTGCAATAAAGGCAGGATGTCATAGGTAGTAATGATAATATTACCATGAATCCAACACCTTTGTAGCCAGGTTTACAAGAAAAACCAATTATACATTGAAAAAGGAAAAAGGTTGCTTTTATATCTAAAACTTATACGCTTGAATGGTGATAGGGCCTGAATGGCCGAATATGATATGCTTGAATGGTGAGAGGGCCCAAATGGCCAGATTGGATACGCTTGATTAGCGTAATAGCCCAAATGGCCAAATTAGATATGCCTTGGAGGCATGGCCTACATGGCCGAAGATGATATACAGGCCTAAATGTTGATGCCAAATAGCTTAATATTACTTGACACCCATGTATGGTGAAGGTGTAGATGATTTGTTATTGAGATACCAAATAAAATATAAATGAGAGTATGAAAAATAGATAATGTAAGTTATTAAATTTGGAAATAATGATATGTTATATGGATACCTTAGTAATCAGACAAAATGTGATAAAACTTGTTGTAGACATGATTTGAGATTGGATATGCCTTGGTGATAAGGCTGATTGATGCCTTAATAGTAAGGCTAATTGAGCATAGGTAGATACATCCTAGTATAGAGATGAAAGGCTGTGTTTATGCTTGGAATCATAGGAATATAAATATTATATTTGGAGAAGTGCACCTTAAGTGGAAGGATGTGACATTATAGATGAATGGTGTTACAATAGCATGTGCATCAAAGATATGTATCCTAGAGTGATAAATGATATCAAGTCAAGCTAATGTAATAAGAACTCCAAGAAAGAACAAGGATAAGTGAATAAGTTCCCCAAGCTTTAGGTTAGTGGGAGGTGAATTATGAGTAAAGCTATGAATAAAGCTTGTGCCATGATATTTAAACATAAAGCAATTTATACTAATTTTTTGGAATAATTAATATTATCTTGAGTATGAATGAGTTAATAATGTGTGAAACACATTTTGGTAGAATGATTTGAGAAATGATGAGAATCAAGTTGGTCCTTAACGACGGTAATGAAATTTTTAATAAGTTAAGGAAGGGCTTTGTTGTAAGTTTGCTAGAAATATTTATAGAATTTATAATGAATAGAGATGTTTAACTCTATTAAGATCAATTATATATAGATAATGTGGTATATTTCAAAAAATAGAGGGGAATATGCATTTTGATAAGACATTATCGAGTTGTCCACAAAGTGGAAACAGATTAAATGAAAGGAAATCTTTTAGGAATTAAGGAGGCGATGGATGAGAACGACAGATGGGAATACCAACACTATAGAAAGGATTAATAACAAAACTTGCTTGTATGTTAATACTGAATGTGACCCTTGAGTGAAATTGACAGCAATTATTTTTGCTCTAGAAGTATTACTATTGTGACTAAAATAGTTTAGTTGATGTGTATACAAATTATTAAGAGTGTTAGAAGATTAGTAATTTAAGTACATTGTTTGGAAAATCTAATAGAAACTAATGAAGAAATGACATGAGACTTTGAGCAAATAATGATAATTAAGTGTCTTCATCTGTGGATTAATATTTAAAGTTTCATGTTTGAAACATTTTGTAAGGAGGGTGGTTTGTAACACCCGGGGGTGTTAAAAGTGAGAAAAGTGTGGAAAGTGTTCGTACATTGTCATTTGGGGACCAACTGTACATGAATTATTAAGCTTGAGAGGAGTTGTTATGTAATTAATGTGCAAAGGTGATTAAATGAGATGATTATAGGGGAATTATTATGCATTTCAATGTTATATATACATGGAGAAGTCATGGTAAAAATGCATGAGAAAACAAGATGTAAAAAGGGTGAGAAAAAGTGTCAAAACATGGGGCAGCAAAATAGGGCCATGATGCCCAAATCTAGCATCACAGTGCCATTCTACAAAAGGGGAAAAATAATACAATTAGCAAATTTCTGCGCTGGGATGCCTTTTTGCGAGGAAAGCATCCATACAGCTAGTAGAGACTGGCGACGCAACACCGGTGCAGTATTTCCTCGAGCATTATTTTTTTCTCAATTTTCTAAAGGCTAAAGCCATTCATTTATTCCCCATTTGAATGACTCTCCCCTCCCTCTCATCCCAACTTAGTTCCCCATCAAAATTTCACATGTTGTTTTTATCATTTTAGCTGAAGATTATGTGCTTTTATGCGTGAAAAACTCATTTCAATGGATTTTAACCCAAACCCATTTGTTTGAATAGTGAAAGATGAAGAGGAAATTCTATTTGGACATAATTGAGGGAGGCTTCATGTGTATGGAGGTTGGATCATCATGGGAAAGAGACAGGCATGTCGAAAATTAAAAGTAACATGCCTATCCCTATTTGATTTTATGATTTTTCATTACTAGGGTTTATACCTAATTCGTGATTAGGGGTTTTGAGGGAGATGATGGGTGTTTGTGGTTGAATTGATGGGGAAAATAAGTAAAACATGACTTGTGATGATTTTGGCATGATTTAGACTTGGAACATCATGATTATCCATTAAACCATCTGTCAGCAGTAACCCTTGGGGTAAAATTGGTATGAAACTATGTAAATCGATAAGGGAAATTCATTAATAATTTGATTTTAAGGGTTGTGGCATAATTTGGAGTTGATTAAATGTGATTATGCATGATGTCTTGCTGTGAATAGCCACATGTGAATAGTAAATATGGGGGTTTTACATAATAATATAATTATGCTTGGTTTAATTGAGTTATAAGCATGATTAGCATGATATTAAGGTAAATTTGTTGTGGGAAATGCTATGGATTCATAAAGTATACTTGGAAGTAAAAAACTCTAATCCCATGTTATAGAACAACTTGCAATTAATGAATGCCTATGAGACATTGAATCACCTTTACATTGAATTGTCAAGTAATTACATGCAGATGGGTATGGATTTCCTTGATTACCCATGTTGAATCATTATAAAGTAAATGATACTTATAATCTGCATGATGAAATGCTTACATAGGAAAGGCTATATGAGTGACTATGCATAAAGTAACGTAAGATTGATTATGAAAATGGGTATTAAGGCTATGTATGGAATACATGACTTATGTGCCTAGGGAAATAATTAACAATGAATGAAGGTTTGCCTCACTTGATTGGTAATGTGTGAAAAGAGTAATCTATTAGCATGATATGAATTAGTCAAGTTGTTTGATAAAATGAATGACATTGTGGTATGTGTAGGACTATTGAGCCAATGAGAAGCCATGGAACTAGATGAGTCATAAGACTTGGCAAATTCTAAGGTAAGTAGGCCCTCTTCCAAATATATATTGTTAGAAGGAGATAACAGTTATCCCCTTGATTGCATTTATGTGTTTATGAGCATGTATTATGTATGTATGAATGGGGACTTTGGATATCCCATAAATCTTGGTTTTTATAATAAACATATACGATGTGTAGAAGATGTATAGACTGTGGAGAATAGTTTATGTCTCTAAATCTTATTGTATTATGTAAGCATATTGGGGATAGAGAATATCCATTTGTATGAGGATTGCATAAATGATGTATTAGTGGAATGGTAAGCATTCCATGGTAATGTATTTGTAAAAACATGATATGGTATGTTATGCCTACATAAATTGACATATGATGCCTGAATGGCACAAATATAATGTGTCCAGAGTGGCTTAGACTTATGCTTGATTGACATAGTATAACATGGGTTGTGCTAGAATGGCACAATGATGCTATGTAGGGTTATGATGAATAAGTTGGAAATGCATTGGTTTGAATATGATATTCATATGCTATGCCTAACTGGCCTTATTATAGTGTGAGGTGTCAGAATGACCAAAACTTGTTATATGAACATGCTGTTATTTTATTATTATTTTCTATTTACCCTACTTACTGGGTTTGCTTGGACTCACCCATAGTTTATTAAAATTTTTCGTGGATAGGTGATGTAATTGTAAATTCATGAGATTTAATGTATGTTGTAATAGTTATGTATAAAGTTATTATATCAGCATGTCATTGTGATAGATTGCAAACTTTGTATATATCCCATATGCTATTTTCCATCATGATATGATTTCAGTTTTGGGCCAGGAGGTGGATGTGTGGTTTATGATAGTTGTGAACTTCAAAATTTATATAACTAATAAAAGCATACACAGGTTGAAATCCTAAAATATAGAGTAGACTTTTCCAAACTTTTGGCAAAAAATTGCCTTAAAAATAGGTAAATGGTAGGAAAATTTTGGGAGATGGTGAAATGCATAGGCCCCAAGGTGGGGCATGACAATAGTGTGTAAAGCAAGGGTTGATCCCATAGAGAAATATTCAAATTGATTCAATTAGATCTAATTGCTAAAACTAACAAAGTTCTAAAATGATGTGATGGAGACTAAATTAATCTAAGTGTAAGGTGAAGTAATGGAGAACAGTAATGAAAAGTAATGTAGAAAAGATCTGAGGTTACAAGAGTCTAGGGATCTAATTTTAGCACTCTATGATATCTTATGTTGTTAGGATGTTAGTGTCAATTCATTGTCTTAGGTTCATTCTCACTAATATATGATTATTACCATTAGGTATGTTGGTTTAAATCAAGTATTTTCACTTATTCCAATTACCTATGGTGTGTAGCATAATTGAGGTGAAAACCTATTAAGACCAAAGAACTTTAATGAACTAAATAGATTGGTTTAGCATAAGCTATGTACCATAACCATCTATTCTCACGGTTTAGAATATGATATGTACCTTAACCATTCTTAGATAATCAATCTAATTCATAAAATTGGTATTCAAACAATTTAATAAATCAAATGATTACAATAAGCACAATGAACGAAGTAAGATAAAATTGAATTAATCAACCAACAATCCCCATTTAACAAAGAAAATTAATGAGGGTTACACCATTTCCCTAGAAAAAGAAATTTAGTTCATGCTAAAAAAAAACTCATCAAAATATGCATGAAGCAAAACTTGAAATCTCTCCCTTGCCCTCTTAACAAAGTCTCCTCCAAATTGTGTGCTGTTGTTTTCTCCACCAAAAGTCCCCTTGTTTTTGTGTTAAAAATCCTTTAAATAATCCAATTTAGGGTATTTTGCAACTCCATACAAATTCCCAAAGTGGTCTTGCGCATAAAATATGTCAATTACCAAAAATATCACAATTCCACACTTCCGCTGGGATGCCAAACCTATTGTCAGCAAAGTTCAATATAGTATACACTATTTTTGTCATATATTTCTCATACGATATTGAAATTAAATCATTCTTGATGAGTTGAAAAATAATTTCAAGATATACAAATTTTATTCTAAATACTTTTTCAAAATTAGCCTCTATTTATTTGTAACACCTGGGGTGTTAATTTTGGTAATTGTGTATTTGAGCACATTATGATTTGCCTAAGGAATTTAAAAAAGTGGATAAAGTTTGAAAATTTCCTTAAATGATTACTTTATAACAACGAGTATTTGATTTGATTTTTATTTTATTTTAAGAATGCGGAGACTTATGTTAAATTTGAGGAATGTAGCAATCTAATAAAATTAATTAGATGCATTTGAATGATATTCTAGTATATTTTGATGATAAATATTTTGGGAAAATAATGGAAAATAAAGAGGGAAAAGAATATATAAAAAAAGTGGAGAAAATATAGCAAAAATGGGGCAAGAAAAATCGATGTCGTGGCCTAGAAATCGGCATCACGGTGTCGAATGGATTTGGGTGAGGTGGCTAGAATCAGGGATTTCTATGCCGCGGCCTAGAATTGCAAGTTGCAATGTGGGTTGGCATTTTATGCAAGGTAGCCGACATTTCGACCTTTTTTTGGCTGTCTCATTTCTCTGGTCCATTCCATTTCTTCTTCCCCTTTTACCCTAGCCCCGTTATACATGATTTATAGTAATTTTAGCTAGAAAATCATCCTACATAGCTAGACAAACTAGTTATCTTTTAGTCAAACCCAACTTTCGCCCATTCGAACCATCAAAAATAGAAGTAAATGGAAGAAACATCAAATTTTCACCAAATGAAAAGGAACAACATGGAGTTTGGAGCTTAATCCTTTGTTTGGAGAGGATGGCTACGCTTGTAAGCAAAGGTAAGGACAATCTCCCAACCGAATTCCCTAATTTGATTACTTCGATTTTGAACCCTATGCTTAAATAGTGGATTTTAGGGTTTAAATTGATGTTTATGGTTATAAATTAATGGGGGAATAGTTCAATAGAATGAGTATTGTGATTTGGCATTAGAAATTGTTAATTCTGCAAAGCTAGGGTTTTATGAATAGCAAAATTTGTGCATTTTATGATTTACGTTGTATTAATCATGGGGTAAATGATTAATTGCATGATTAGAATGTTATAGAACTTGTATGGAGTGAATTGGACAAGTGAAATAGAATATGCGATTATGCCCTGATTAGGGATTAAAGAGGGTTTTTGGTTTAGTCTATGTGAACCTTATTCGCAGCTTAATTGAATAATTTCCAAGCTGTTTAAGTATGATTCATGTTAGATGATGTGGAATTGTTGTTAGAAATAAAAGTACTTTGAAACCCTAATGATTGTGATAGAGTGTTAATGGTTTTGATATGGAATTAATGGCTATAAATGGTCTTGTGGTTAAGGACAAGCACTCAGAGTATCCAGAAATGATAATTCATTATTTTAAAATGAATTAAGAGTTGCAATTGTAAATAAATAGGATTTTTGCTATATACAAGATGATCTAAGAAGGTTAAAAAGGCATAGAGCTTTAGAGTAATGATTTGGGGCTAAAGGCCTGAGGTAAGTAGGTGCCCCTTATTTCATTTGAATGTATGATTGGTTTTGGATAATGAATATCCCATTGGTCTGAATCTGTGCTTGCATGTTTTGATTGGGGATATTGGATATCCAATATTAGTTAATGAGTGATGTTTATATTGGTTTGTGAAGGCATGAATGTTAGGGATAACAATTATCCCTTGGGTTGAATTATGTAATGTTTATCGGTATTATAAGTATATGATTATTCTTATGTAGCAATATCTAAAAGTGAGGGATAAACAATATCCCTTTGTTAGTTGTATCATTTGAAAATTGATTCGAAATAAGATGGATTGATTGGTTGGGAACGATTGCAGTTCCTTATTTGGTATTTGGTATTAATTGATGAACATATATTCTTTGTTATTGATATGGTTACCTGTTTGGATCAATAAGGATTGTAGTCTTCATAACATAATTGTATTTGATTGTTTATTCAACTGATGATTGAGCCTCATAGCTATGCATTGAAGATATGATTGCTTGCTAGAGGCTATTAATATTTTAAATTGGAATAAGCTATTGTGAATTGATTATTGATTACTATTATTTGTGCCTACTTACTGAGTTGCCCAGACTCAAGCCTTGTTTAAATTTTTAGTGGACAGGTCAAGCAAGGGATCTGTGGAAGATGTTAATGGAGTTTGTGATTTTTATTGTATTTGATAGAATTTTGGAATTTGTATTAATTCATAATTGTAACAACTTAATTTGAGATGTATTATGTTATGTAAAAGACAATGACATGTCATAATAGTATAAAATGACATTATGATTTTTAAATGGTTAGTAATGTTGTTGTCATCATGAAGTGATGCAGGTTATCGGCTGTGGGTAAGTTGGGCTAGTTGAGTCATTTAAAGTTTGATTTATAATTGTTAAAATGTCAGTTTTATTGATAATTGGAAATTGTGAGAATTTTTGAGTATCGATATTAGAAGTTTATTTGATAAATGCATATCAGGCCTATAATGTGATTGTAGAAGTTTTAAATATTGATAATTGAAGGTAGACTTTGCCAAAAGTTTGGCAGAATATTCTCTTAAATTAGCAATTTATAGGGGAAATAGTGAAATGTATAGGCCCTAGGACAGTGTGTACTAAAATGGGATCCTAGCATCCCCACCCTAAAAGTGAGGAAGTTATCATGAAAATAGAGGGAAATGATCAAGGTGATGCCTCGGAATGTGGGGCATGACAGAATGGTATCATAGCCCAATAGCTTATCTATGTGATAATTTTAAGTTTAGAAATGAGCCCAGAACCATGATAGTAATATTTGTTGGAAAAAATAGAAAATGAAGTGCCAATAGGAGTTTATGAACTTATGAGAATTATAGAAGAACATAAGAATGAAATAGAAATGTCATTTGTATGTTGAAGGTGTGAGTTAGGGAATAGAGACAATTATGACTTGATAAAAATGATGCTATGATGGTCTAAATGTGGTTTGATTAAGATGAGATGAAAAATACTTACTTTGATTAGAGTAGTGTAGTAAAGCATGGTGATCCTTATATGTATCTTGTTTGAATGTTTAAGTTGTTATTGCTTCACTATACATGTGAGTCTGAAGTGATTAAACAATGAATTTTCTTGAATTAATACAAAAACTCCATTCAATATTGTTTAATCATCTTGTTGCTTAATTGAATTATGATAGAATCATTGGATTCCTTTTATGAAAATGAGTGTGTGAATTTTGTGGACTATTGGATTGCTTTGATTGAATGCATGTAAAGAATTTTGAGTGTTACGTAATGTGTTTTATAGATATGATTGACTATTATAAATAATGATATGTCAATGTATGTATTATTGAATAACTTTGTCTGTGAACAATTGGATTGAATGAATTATTGGATAGGGATAGTTATTATCCCATTTATTTGACTATATGTGGGCTATTGTAAGTGATGTGTTGATGTTATGAATTGGAAGGATAAAAGTCTGTATTTCAGGTATTTGTTTTGAGTGTTGTTTATCTAGCTATTTGTGGAATTGCAATGTCATGATGTTATTGTATTTTATGATGAAATGACGTAAATTGTAATTGATGAATTTGTATAATCCTTAGGATATGTAATTAAGAATTGGATGCATGCTTGGATTTAGGATGAGTATGGACTAAAGTTTGAATGCATGCTTGGATGGGAATGCATGTTGGGATTTGGATATTGGCTAGAATACAATTGTTATGGAATTGAGTTTGGATATCTGTTTTGGAATCTAATTGATATTGAATTTGGTTATAGGTGAGATGCTAAATGCTTGAACTATTTTCAGTAAGGAATATGAAACATTGTGTATGGGTATATGTGTAATATGAAATTATATGATATGCTCTATGGGACATTTGGGTTTGTGTCATGATAGGATAATTGGAGTCTTGTATAGTGTCGGGATGTCATGGAGATGTAAATAGTGTGGAGGTTGGTTTGGGTTGGGGTATTTGAATAAGGGTTGAATTTGGTGATGTAGTAAGTTTGGATATTTGGCTATTAGATTTAGGTTAGACATTTGGTTATTCGATTGAGTTTGGATAATTGTTTATTTGACATTTGGTTATTTTTTTGAGACTTGGACACATGGCTAGGTACATGCTTAGATTTGGATGCCTCTTAGAATCGAATTGTAATGTATTTGGGGTTTGGATGCCTGCTGGGATGACTACTTTGTATATTGGGATTTCGCCCATGATAGGGCTTTGTTTGATTATGCCTTCAGTGTGTAAGGCCCTGAAAATTTCAAAAATATAAATATTCACTATTGTAAAGTTTTTGAAATTTTTACAATGCAGCATATTGTAAAATTTAATTTTTGAGGAAGTTTATTATCAAAAAAATTATATAAATCTGTCATGCCTCGGCTCTAGGGGCTAAACCACTCACTATTTCCCTACAAATTTCCTATTTTAAGGGAATATTCTGCCAAATTTATTGTAGAGTTTCCCTTGAAATGTGGGCATTTAAACCTGATTTACAATCATTAACAAATTCAAATATGAACTATCATCATAAGAATAAAAATGAATTACAAAAAAATACTTGTTCTCCCACATTTGCCCAAGATCACATCTACTTACATATAAGGGGAAATTATATCTTCTTGTCACAATATCATGAATACATTCTTATGACATGCCTTTATATTACATTATTACATCAATTGAATCAAATAGAATTATAGAATCATACCACTACACAACAGGATTCCAGTCCCAATTCTATCATACCAACATAATTACTATCTTCCTTGGCTCCATTGCTTTACTTGCTAGCTAAAAATTTAAAGAAGAATGCATGAGTCTGGGCAACTCAGTAAGTAGGCAAGTATGCTAGAAAATAATGATCATTCATAACAATAACATGTTCTATTCAAAACAGGCATAATCATGCTCCACATCATCCTACACCAATTCCAAAATCATATGATACACATCATCCATAACTAAGCAAAATTTAGGAACATTCACATACCATCTAAACTATCCATTCAAATCCAATATCGGGATATTCTTCATCCCTCATATTTAAATAATGTCATCATATATAAAGGTAAGTCATGCATAAGAATTAAGCATTGTAATCTAAGGGAGACTTAATATCCCAATGGTTCATATAATTAAAAATCCAAATACATATCACTTTATAAGCAAACATGTGATATCTACTAACCCCAAACCAAAAACACACATGCCCAGATTACAAACAAATGGGGTTATTCATATCCCCATTCAGTCATCACATTCAGCAAAAAGAAAAAAGCCAACTTACTTGGATGTTGAACCATCTCATAATCACATATTCTTAAACTTTGCTTCTTATCCACGTGCCAAAGAATCCTACATATATCATATTATACACATCATTTATATACACATCCACATGACTAATCTATATCAATACAAGGAAGCACAATGTTCAAATATCATAAGCCATTCATGGATTTGTCTACACATGTCTCAAGGGCTTAACTATACTTTACCTTGGTCCATCTCAAGTTAATCACATATACCACTTCTGTTATGGAAGCATTACATCAAACATGTGATTAACATTACGTAATTTAGAGTTTTCTCTACAGGGCATCATAAAAATCTTGATTTCTTACAACATTTACTTCATATATGCATGATTATCACTTAAATCAACTTATAAACAACTTCATTAAGCTTTAAATTCAATCGGTTCATAGCTTATACAACATATATACAAAAGCCCCCTTCTTAACCACACTTAGGGCATAGTTCCAAAACCTATTTCATCAACCCAAATCATCCCAAACAAGTCCTAAAATATCATAATTCTTGTATTAATCATTTTTCCCATAATTTCTATGTTAGATCCATCTTTTTTCTCCAAAATCCCCAAATCCCCAAAACCCTAACTTAAGAAAATCAGAAGTAAGGAGCGAAAAACCAACTTACCAAGCAATCCACGCATGGCTTCCTCTCATAGACATAAATCCAAGCCTAAAACTTCAGTTGACACTATCCATTTGAAGGAAACTTAATTTTTCTCCCATTTTCATAGTTCAAATCACTGAAAGTTGGGTTTAAACGAAAGATTACATGATTTATTAGCTAGGTAAGATGATTTCCTAGCTAAATAGGCAAGAAATAAGGCTAAACAGTGTTAGGGCATGAAAGGGAAAGAAACGGAACGCATCAGGAGAAAAATGGAACAGGCCGGGCTGAAAAAACCGGAGTCATATATATATAGCCATCGAATGGCGCCCCCTTGTTGCCACCGTCCATCCTCCAAAAATTGATCGGCACTGCCGGCGCCGCTAGTGCCAGTGTGTTGATTCTTAAAATAGTAAATTTTCCATCCACTTTTTTAACTAGTTTTCATATATCTTTTTTCCATAATTCATTCAATCCTAACATTAAAAGACATATTTTATCCTTGTTTTATGCATCACAAAAATATGCAAAAATTTCCATCATATAAATCTAGATCATATCTAATAAATGAACTCATACTCAATTTCACAATTCATTCCACTTTTTCTCTAATCTTTCATCACTAAAATTTTAATCATTTCATTTTTTTCATTACTCTCATGCATAATTATCCCAAAATGCTCATTAAAATAATTAAATCTCACTCCCAACTCAAGCAATAACCCATTCAATACAAAGAACTATTCAAATTTAGAATTTGTACTTATACAAACCATCAATGATCCTGTTTCACATAAAACACTTCAAACATCATAATAATCACTTCCCACGCATCACATACATGAAACAAAATATGTTCATGCTATTTTCAACCTCATTTGAGGTTAATTGTGAAGAATCACCTATTTAGTTATTTTTACCAACCTTTTTCTGCCATACTACCACTTTCATTCCAAATAGCATCCAATGCTCAATCCAATGTTTCACACACATTACAATATGTATGATGAATATTTTAGGCCATTCATATATGTCATAAATATTTGTTTATCCAATTTCATCACTTTAGTTCTTTTTCTTCTAAATACATTTACATAGTTCACAATGATGAAATTTGTAAAATTCATAGACCAAACTCTAATAATATCCATATGAGCATGTTTCAAGCACCTTAAGCATCATCTAAGGCTATTCATTCATTGAAATTTTTGTGATTTTATGAAAATCATCTATTGATTTCTTTTTACCTGAACATTTAATAGTTCAATGGTTCATGAGAATTATTTAATGGGGCTATTTGTTTATCATGAGGATTGTTAGGAAATCATGTCAAATTAATACTCAATTGATGTGGATAAAATAATCAACTTGCTACCAAATTATTACATAAAACATGAGTTATATGTTGTTGAATTTTTTGCATTAATTAGTGTCAAATTACTATTTAATTTTAGCATGATCAAGGGTGGTTTAAACATGGTGATTAATGATGCAAATTAGGAAATTTAATGGGATCTTTGGAAATTTCACCCTTCTAGAGCAGTTTTAGTATTTTGGCTATACTTCTTTATACAAACTCAAAATTGAGTGATTTTTTTTAAATGTTCATATAATTTCAAGGACAACAACTTTTATGTTGACAATAATTCCTAGTTATGCTTATGTTTTGAGTCATAGGCCCCACAAAGTGACGCCACTTGGATTAGAGATGGTTGTAGTGTTTTAGCTATAAGTTTTTCATGAGAAATCAGAATTTAGTGATTTTTGATTCATTGGAAAATTTACAACAAAGGATACAACATTTGTGTTTACCAATTTTGATGAATCAGCCCTTATATATGCCAAAATATTTGAGAAAAATGACATTTATTACAATGACATATGTATGTAGTTAAAATTGGATTTTTAAGAAAATCTTGATTGTTAATTGATGATTAGATTGCTGCCCAATTTAGGTGTGATTAAAAGTGCTTATATAGTTGTTTAATGTGATGATTTAACTATACAAAAAAATTTATGTGATAGTGGGACGTGATTAGAGGTGGAAAATTAAGAAGATGACTACCCAAAATTTTAATATTAATATGAGACGAAGTTTGGATGTGAATTTGGAACTTGAGCAAATTAGATGAGGAGATTTGATTAAAATAAAAGTTTTGTTAGCATGTTTGACTCCTTGATCTTATTAATATCATTTTTATGAATATTGTACTTAAATTTTGTAAAGAATGAATGTAAAATCATTATGTCTTGAAGAATAAGGTGTTTAATGGTTGAGATTTAAAGTTATGCAGTTGATATATTTTCCTATCCAATATTGGGCTTAAATTGATTGTCTCATGATGTAAGACTCATCCCATGACTCAAATTAAGGAAATAGGGTAGACATATGAGTGTGTGAAAGGAGAAAAGAAAATGAATTAGTTGGAAAAATTCTCTCATTTGGTAATAGTGTGTGAGAACCCTGATTGCTCTCCCATAAAACGCATGCCTCCTTCTCCCCTCCTCAATGCAAATAGCTTGCTTCGTTCCTCCATCTCAACATGAATTCATTCCCTAAATTCTATAATAAAAATTTCTTTCAATCAATCCTAATAGGTAGCAAGGTTGCAATAAGATTTCCATCAAATATTCATCAAAATCAAGTCGACAAAACTGGTTGGAAGTGGATAACAATATTGCTGCTTTTTCCAAATCAAAAGGGTGAGTTTAATTATGTTGTTTTGATTTATTTTGATATTGTAAATCATGATTAAAAAAGGCTATATGATGTGGGAAAATTTGATTAGAAAATTATGCAATTTAGTTGTGAAATTCGTAGGTAATATTGGACCCTAGAAAAAGGGTATGAATTGAGTTGTTTTGGGTGTGACTTTCATATAAAATTGAAGGGAATTAATGCTATAATGAAAAAAAATAATTATTTTGATTAAATTTGGAAAATTTAGGGCTGTTTGCTTAGTTGAAATTGTGATGAATAAGATGCATGAATTTAAAAATGTGTTATGTGTGGTACATGATAAGATTAATGTGAATTTACATTGGTATGAAGAATTGGATTGAAAATTATGAAATTAAAGGCTGTTTACTTTATGGAGATATGAGGAACATGTTGTGTATGATTATTAATAATTAATGTGTTTAATCATGTCAATAATGATGTGGAATTGCAAGGAAACTTGACTAGGATGAATCATGTATGAGAATTAATCAATTGGTAGTCAATTATGCAAAGGTTAGGGGCTGTTTTGCAAATGCAAGAAATTACTAAATTGCAAATTGAGAAACATGGTAATTAGAGTAATTGTTACCTTAAACGATGATGTATGAAGTGTAGAAACATTGGATTGATGAATGGTAACAGAAAACTCTAGAATTGAACTTGGTTAAGGTGTTGATAATGAAAGGGATAATAATTTACATAACTATAGCATGTAAGTAATTTAATATGTTATGATGAATGCAGGATTTGAGACTTGATTGAAAGAGTGGATTATTTTGGTTGCTTCGCATAGAAGGAAGAAATCCAAATTTGTGAAGAATAAAGGTAAGTAGGTTTTTCCCAAATTCGTGCATGATTGGATATGATCTTGTGTACTGGCATACGAGTACTAAATTTTATCGATATTGGTTTGAATGTTGTGTAATTGAAATTGCAAAACCATTTTATGTTTGGATTTGATCACATGCATACTATATCATAATTTGAGCTTTTATTGTATTATGTTGTGATTTGATTTTTGGCCATGATGCTTAATTGTAGTTATGAGTCTGATACACTTGAATTCCTCAGCAGATGTGGTTGGTATTGGTGAACTTGTTGTGATCCCTATGGAGCGATGAGTGTGGGGCACTCCTGGGACTTTGCATGGGTGGTGAATTCTTTGACTTTAGTAAGTCCTGACAATGATGCATTGATAAAATATATATATCTTGATGAGGATATCATAATGATATCATTGTACATAAGTGTTGGTTATGAGTATGACTCAATGGAAATGATGTATTTAGAGAGTATGTCTAATTGGGTGAGTTAGGTTCTAGAAATGAAGACATGTGTATTGTGGACATGGGTACATGTTGCATTGTCATGACATTTAGCATATTATAGATTTATACGTTACTTGGATTGAGTATATGTATTTTAGTGTACTCTTCTCTTTGACTATTTTCTTATAGTTTTTTGTTTTGCCTACTTATTGACTTTGATTGACTCATGCTATTTTATTGTCATTTTTAGTTGACAAGCCAGAGGATGGAGCCCAACTGGGGTTTCGCACTTATGATTGAGAGTAGGGGACAACCTCTATGATGTATGGATGAGTTAGAGTTTGTAACTCATATGTGGATATGACATCTAACATATACAAATTTATAATAAAAAGTTTTCAATTCTTAAGGTGTATTGGGTACCTATGATATAGTTATATTAGCATGTCATTGTGTCGATTATACCTATATATTTTTCTTATAAGTCTAGTTATGCCTTGCCATTATAATATGGCTTATCTTATGATTCTGGGCAGTATGGGTGCTTGTTGTATTAATTGTGATAGTGATGTGATGTGAGAATAAAATATAAAATGTTGTGCAGGTGCAAAAACCCTTATCTTTTACGAGATAAAAGATTGTCAAAAAGCATAGGCCCCTAGGTGAGCTATTCCATTCAAGTCATATACATGAATTTTCTCAAAATCATTACTTGAGTTCATGTCACTCCATTTAGTCTTCCATAGCAATTTTGTTATAAAACATTGTGTATCACCTCAATTTCTCACTTTACTAAAATGTAAAAATTTTCCTCAAATTTTAATACCATAGGTGTTACAAACTTCCCTCCTTACAAAAATTTGTCTCCAAAATTTACAGTAACATTTAATTCTTATTATTTTCTAAAACTTGCCAACCAACTTCATCTCATCACAACACATGAGTCCTTTCTATGTACCCAACCAGTCTCTTATATTACTTAATACCACTCTATCATACTACATGATTCTATGTTGTACATCATGCTATATACTCATTTTATAACATCAAGTAACTCAATCTCAACTACATCCATGATCATAATCTACATATGCAAATTTTCAAATTGGTGGCCAAACAAATGGGATTGTTGCTATCTCTATTTCCAATTTATTCAATTAAAATACTCACAAGCAAAGTTATTCAATGATAGATGGTCATCCCATTCTTTACAATACTTAATAGCATCCATAAAATTCAGTAAACACTCAAAATTCTCAACCTCACATCTAGGAATCACAACATAACACAATATATCCAATTTCATCAATCAATCATCCAATATAAATAATAACCGAATTTCTAACTTAGAGTCTACTAAACTACGATTCATCTCAAATTAGCTCTACTCATATTTGAGTCATCCTCATCTCTATCTCATCATACTTATATTTGTATTTTTATTCTCAATCATCCATCAAATCTAACTTGTTACTAATCAATAACATGCTTGGGAGGCTGCAATAAAGTGGTCTAAACTACACTCAAGTGACAACCACAATCAACCAAGTGGTCTAAACCACACTTAATGGCAACCACAGTTAACCAAGTGGTCTAGTCTAAACCACACTTAATGGCAACCACCATTAACCAAGTGGTCTAAACCATAATCAAGTGGCAACCACTATGAAACAAGGTGATCTAAACCACAATGAAGTTGCAACCACCATCTAATAAGGTGATCAGAACCATAATCAAGTAGCGACCACTATTAAGTGGACTCAACTAACTTACAACATCGGTGTGATCCGGTCCATCCCTATAATCCCAGCTATGAATGTTACCAATTCCATGACAACATAATCAATGTCATCTCTTGTATCTAGTTGTCACTACTACCAAGGGATTATAGATTCTCCTTTCACACCTACTAAATAAGCAAAGAAGTCCACATAATAGGTTGATCAGGCCTCTTCGTCATCATAGGCTGTGTCATAAACAAATAAAGCCCGGACAGGGGCAGGATCCCAAATAACCAAATGAACCAGCCCGGTAGGTATCCAAACCTCAATACATAATGACTATATGTTTGTAGGCATCCAAATTTCAAATACATATCAATCATGTTTTAAGAGGCATTCAAATCCAAGCATATACCTCAGATATGCATCCAAGCCTCAAACACATATCAATTATATTCCAAGAGGCATTCAAAGCCAAGCCTTAGTCAAATAGCTAATGTGTAATTACTAATCACATAATCACATATTCAAATCTCACTTAAATAACTAAGCTTAGGCATATATCAATCAAGAACCGCAAATCTCTGATTCTCAAATAGGTAACTAAACCCAAATACATACACATGGTATTCTGATAGCATTGAATCCAAATTTCAACAAATGATATTCTAATGATATTGCAATCTCAATTTATACACATGATACCGAATCCCAAATCCAAACTAAGCATGCATCTAATTCTCGATCATAATCCAAGCATTCCTTATAAGATAATTCCATACATGGACTTCCATCATACTACTATATCATCACTAACCTTCCAAGCATCTTCCTAGTCTCTTCTTATACAATACATTTCATAGCACAAAATTCAATCATAATTCTGATGGAATGCAAGACAATATCAATAATATAAATTCCAATAGTCCATGTATACAAAATTTTCCATCAATCAATTACATTATCAATTACATCAACTAAAACAATTTAAACCCATAACATAATCCAATGTCAATCATTCAGAGGGAGGAACATACACGTCTATTAATCAAATTAACAATCAAAACAAATTAATTCAATCGTATAGAAATTCCATGTCAAACAATACAATCATGGCACACATGCCCATCCAAATCAACATGTTCATAAGAAAGTTATTCAAGCCTAAATAAACATACCATGAACAATCAAGTAATCAAATATTCACAAAACTTACACAAACATTCTAATCAAAGGAATCCAATAATTCCATTACAAATCAATTAGATAAATTCATTGCATAAAACCTTATAATTTCATTATTTCATACATATTCAATCAAACAATAATATAAAAACATTAAAGGAGGTGCACACAGAAGCACCACCAAGCTTCCCTACGTTACTCTGATCCTAAGATACATTTGTCATCAATATAACTTCAATCACATTGGTGTTATCACAGTACTTCTATAGTCATTTCATAATTTCTCATGCCTACATCACAATAATTTATACCACTATGCACACTCATATCAATTCACAATGCCATGTATATGCCCTTTGTTTCCTCACCCACGCCTTTAATTATCTTGTGTCCTAATATCCTTATAAATTCCAACGGCATGTCATTTCCTATTTTCTTTTAATACACTATTGTCATTATGATTCTAATCTTAGTGCTCTCACATAGATGAGTTGGACCTATCACACTAATAAGTCCCAGGCTCTGATACAACTCTGTTATGCCCCACTTTCTGAGGCATGATGCTCAATTTTGCACTAGAATTCACCATGATTTCCTCACTTTTAGAGTAATGGCACTCTGATCCCAATCAGTCATGCCTCGGCTCTAGGGCCTAAACCACTCACTATTTCCCTACAAATTTACCATTTTAAGGGAAATATGGGCATTTAAACCTAATTTATAATCATTCACAAATTCAAATATGAACTATCATCATAAGTAATGAAAATGAATTACAAAATCATACATGTTCTCTCACATCTGTCCAAGATCACATCTACTTACAGCTAAGTGGAAATTATATTTGTGTCACAATATCATGAATACATTCTTATGACATGCCTTTATATTACAATATTACATCAATCAATTCAAATAGAATTACACAGTCATACAACTGCACAATGGGTTTTCAATCCCAATTCTATCATATCAACATAATTACTATCTTCCTTGGCTCCATTGCTTTACCAGCCAGCTAAAAATTTAAATAAGAAGGCATGAGTCCGGGTAACTCATTAAGTAGGCAAGTATGCTAGAAAATAATGATAATTCATAACAATAACATGTTCAATTCAAAACAGGCATAATCATGCTCCACATTATCCATTACTAAGCAAAATTTAGGAACATTCACATACCATCTAAACTATCCATTCAAATCCAATATCAGGAAATTCTCTATCCCTCATATTTAGACATCCATACACAAGAATAATGTTATCAAATATAAAGGTTGATCATGCATAAGAATTAAGCATTGCAATCTAAGGGAGACTTAATATCCCAATGGTTCATATAATTAACAATCAAATACATATCACTTTATAAGAAAACATCGAATATCCATTATCCCCAAACCCAAAACATACATGCCCGGATTACAAACAAAAGGGGTTAATCATATCCCCATTCAGTAATCACATTCAACAAGAAGAAGAAAGCCTACCTACTTGGATGTTGAACCATCACATAATCCTCATATTCTTAAACTTGGCTTCTCATCCAACGTGCCAAAGAATCCTACACATTGTATTACACACATCATTTATATACACATCCACATGATTGATCTATATCAATATAAGGAAATACAATGTTGAAATATCATAATCCATTCATGGATTTGTATACACATGTCTCAAGGGCTTAACTATACTTTACCATTGGTCCATCTCAAGTTAATCACATATACCACTCATGTTATGGAAGCATTACATTAAACATGTGATTAACATTACTTAATTTAGGGTTTTCTCTACAAAGCATCATTAAAATCTTGGTTACTTACAACATTTACTTCATATATACATGATTATCACTTAAACCAACTTATAAACAACTCCTTTAAGCTTTAAATTCCATTAATTCATTGCTTATATAGCCTATATACAAAAGCCCCCTTCTTAACCACACTTAGGGCATAGTTCCAAATCCTATTTCATCGGCCCCAAATCATCCCAAACAAGTCCTAAAACATCATAATTCTTGTATATTAATCATTTTTCCCATAAATTCTATGTCGAATCTAACATTTTTCTCTAAAATTCCCAAATTCCCAAAACCCTAACTTAAGAAAATTAGAAATATGGATGGAAAAACCAACTTACCAAGCATTTCATGCATGGCTTCCTCTCGGGGACATAAACCCAAGCCTAAAAGTTCAGTTGGCACCACCCATTTGAAGGAAACTCAATTTTTCTCCCATTTTCATGGTTCAATTCATTGAAAGTTAAGTTTAAACAAAAGATCACATGATTTATTAGCTATGTAATATGATTTCCTAGATAAATAGGCAAGAAATAAGGCTTAACGGGGTTAAGGCATGAAAGGGGAAGAAAAGGAACAGAATGGGAGAAAAACGGAATGAGCCGGGTCGGATAAACCCGAGCCATATATTTATAATCACTGATTGGTGCTGCTAGCACCCCCTTGTTGCCACCACCTGTCCTCCAAAAATCGATTGAGGCCGCCGGTGCTAGTGTGCTAATTCCTGAAATAGTGGATTTTTAATCTTGTTTTCTTATATATTTTTGCCATAATTCATTCCATAAAATCCTAACATTAAAAGACATATTTAATCCTCATTTTGTGCATCAAAAAATATATACAAAATTTTTCATCATATAAATCCAGATCATATCTAATATATGAACTCATACTCAATTTCACAATTCATTCCAATTTTTCTCTAATCTTTCATCACTAAACTTTTAATCATTTTATTTTTTTCATTACTCTCATGCATAATCATCTCAAAATGTTCATTCAAATAATAAAATCTCACTCCCAACTTAAGTAATACCCCATTCATTACAAGGAATTGTTCAAATTCAAAATTTCTCCTGATTTCACCTAAAACACTTCAAACATCATAACAATCACTTCCCACACATCACATACATAAACAAGATATGTTCATGCTTTTTTCCACCTCATTTAAGGTCAATTGCCAAAAATCACCTATTTAATTGTTTTTACCGACCTTTTTTAGCCATACTTAACTTCATAGGCCCTTTCATTCCAAATAGCATCCAATGCTCAATCCAATGTTTCACACACATTACAAAATGTATGTTGACTATTTTAGGCCGTTCATGTATGTCATAAATATTCATTTACTTAATTTCATCAATTTAGTTCTTTTTCTTCTTAATGCATTTACATAGTTAACAATAATGAAATTTGTAAAAGTCATGGACCAACTCTACTAATATCCATATGAGCATGTTTTGAAACACCTTAACATCATCTAAGGCTATTCATTCATTGAAATTTCTATGATTTTAAGAAAATCACCTATTGAGTTCTTTTTACCCAAACATTTAACTTAATAGTTCAAAATTCCAAAACTATCTCAAAATTTCAATTCATTATCTCATACACATCACACTATACATAATAATCATACTACATTAGTCATTCAAGTCATATATATGACTTTTCTCAAAATCATTACTTGAGTTCATGTCACTTCATTCAGTCTTCCATAGTAATTTCTTCATAAAACATCGTGTATCACCTCAATTCCTCACTTACTAAAATGTGAAATTTTTTCCCCAAATTTCAACACCACAGGTGTTACAATAGGTTTTTGATACATTAGTCACAGCAAGATCTACACATTCATTATCCAAAACTTTAATCCATTTTAAAACCTTAATCCATTTGTAAGTATTCTTGTCAACTAGACCATCTAAAGCACCATAAATATTAAATCTCACCTCATAATCATTAACCTTAAGGTTAACTCATCACGCTGAACATCATTCAAAGCTCTACGCATTACTAGAAATGGCCTTCCAAAAATTAAAGGCATTTCATGATCTTCCTCCGTATCCAGAACTACAAAATCCATTGGAAAGATGAACTTTCCCACCTTGACCAACACATCTTCATTGAATCCCCATGGATAGGTCAGAGATCTATCTACCAGCTACAGTGTAATGGTTGTAGGCTTCACCTCTCCTAGTCCAAGTTTCCTGAAAATTGATAGAGGCATTAAGTTAATGGAAGCACCTAAATCACATAATGCCTTATGGAAAGAGAAATTTTCAATGGTGTAAGGAGTAGTGAAACTCCCTAGGTCCTTCAATTTCTGAGAGAGCTTTCTTTGTAGAATTGTGTTGTATTCCTCAGTCATCTTTACTATCTCAAATTCTTCCAACTTCTACTTCTTAGACACTTTCATAAACATGGTGTAGTTGGCATATGCTCAAGGGCCTTTGTAAATGGAATATTGGTATGAATCCTTTTAAAAATTTCCAAAAACTTATGAATTCCTCATCTATCTTCTTTTTCCAAAATTGTTGAGGAAAAGAGAGTTTGGGTTTTAGGATAGGAGGATTATCAGGAAATATAATCCTCCCTGGTCGGTAATCTTCCCTTTCTTGTTCCTCTTGCTTCTTTGCTTCTTCCTCTTTCTCTCCTTCAGCCACACCTTGGCTTTTTGCCTTTGAGAAGGGTTGCGGCTCTCCTTGCATCTTTGGTGGCTTAAGTTCTCTTTCACTCCTCAAAGTTATAGCATTGCAGTGCTCCCTTGGGTTCTTCTCCATGTTGCTTGGAAACTTACCTTTGTTTGAGTTATTAGAAGAGCTTGCAATCTGCCCAATCTACATCTCCAAAGATTTCATAAAAGTATTAATGTTGCCCATCGTTGTCTTAATGTTATCAAACCTTACCTGATTCTGATTCACAAAAAGTGCTCATGAGGTCTTCGAGAGATGGCTTCTTCTGCTCTGGTGGTTGAGATTGATGTGGAGGTTGAAACCCAGAAGGATGGTTCATTTTGTTCCTTGGATTGCCATAAAGTAGTTTACCCTGATTCCTCTAACTTCTAGGATAATATTGATTCTGCATAATGCTTCCTCGAAAATTATTGTAGCCTTTATTGTTGACATATTGCACTTATTCTCTAGTTGTATCTATAGTTGTGTATGCTTCAATTGGTAGAGAAGAATAAGATGATTCTCCTACAATTGGTCCTCCTCTTGATACTGAATTAGCTATTACCAATTGGTAATTTGATGAGAATGCAAAATGTCATATTTTATTCTCCTAATACTTCATCTTTTGCACCTATTTGATTCCTAAATAT
>JAYJMB010027454.1:0-38030 GCA_036873735.1 Pouteria campechiana
TTCTAATTTCCGAGAATTCATCATATGTTTCTTATGAGAGCAAAAGAGAAACAGCCAAATCGTCTCAATTGAAGCACCAGATTTTAGAAGGATGATGGTATATGCTTAAGTTCTTTGCAAATTGTACCCATGCATGCATTCACGAGCCTCAAAACACATTCGGCATGACTGATTAAGCATTGACCGTGGCTTTTCTGGATGCAATTATCAATTAACGATCCATTCAAGTCTCTGTTGTAATCTCCCATTGCAGCAAGCTACACTTATCGGTCGTCCATTATCATTAGATCATTCGTCTTCATCATACACCAGGCTTAGGGTGCAGCAAAGGTTGGTTTAAGAAGAAGAAGAAGCAAAACTCGGCTTGGGTAGTACACGAGGGCCCAACCTGCATGTGCTGAGTGGGTTACCCTTCTAATCCATGCCCTAGCCTAGCCGATATATGGGTTTGACTCAACCCAGAAAACAAACCTAAGGCTTCTGTCTAGCCTAGCTGCACAAGCTGTGCATTAGTCCCGGCTTAGATAACAGACATAAGAATACCTCGACTTGGCTTAGTGGCACAAGTTGCACAAGTCACGCATTGGTTGTGTATTAAAAAGACTCAGTCAAAAAGGATAACTTGAAGAAGGCAAATGGGTGCTCAGTTTAGATGAGATGCCTAACCTTATATACGAAATTCAACATCCTCTATGCGTCAGGAGGATTCTTAGGTTAAAAAAAAAAAACAAGAGGCAACATGGTTTTCTCATAGCCCAGTTGATGAAAATTTCAATAAAACTTTTATGTTTTAGGCTCACCAAGAGTGATTAGTTAAAATATGATCCCCCCATTGTACTAAGCACTATCTACTTAATTACAAGACTTGGAAATGATTTCGAACGTATGCCCACATGTTTTACACCATTCGAAAATGTGTAAGGTTGTTTATAAAAGATAAAAATCACACAGATTGATCTACTCAATTGTTGGAATGCCATGAAATTTTATAAAATCATTCATTCATTTAAAAAAGGGAGCCTTTCAAAGGTATGGATTTTTTTATTGCAAACTCATGGGCCACAAGCGGAGTGGATTTTAAAAGTTGAATGATTTTAATTTGATGGTATTCTTCAGTTTTTTTTATGGGTGTGATTTTTACATCCCTAAATTATTGCTAAGTATGATAGTTGGATTGAATTTTATTAAAACAACCCTTATGACATAAAATGAATTCATGAAAGTTTCATAGAACCATTCTATTAAATAGTTATCCATTTACT
This sequence comes from Pouteria campechiana, assembly GCA_036873735.1. NCBI lineage: Eukaryota > Viridiplantae > Streptophyta > Magnoliopsida > Ericales > Sapotaceae > Pouteria > Pouteria campechiana. The sequence goes on from JAYJMB010027454.1 coordinate 1,263, forward strand.
CTTTAATGAGATGGAATGATGTTCGGAATGTACCTAAAATAAGGGTACAAATTTGGTCGGGTCAACTGGAACCCAAGTAACCTCCACCCAAGTTTTATGTTAGTTTGGGACATCATTTTTGACCCATAGGGTCAAGTTGGGTAAAAAAAAAATGTAACTTGATTTGAAAATAGGGTTAAGGTTAAGTTAATCTGGTTGTAACCCGAACACGACCCTACCCATTGTAATAACTTAATAAAAAATATATATTTAATCTTTTATCTACTATCAATTATTTGAAATAATATTATAAACCTATCTCTAATTATTTAAAATAAGAGTGTAATTTAAAACTCTACTATATTTTTTTTGTTTCTTTGAAGTCCTGTAGCCTTAAGCTTCCCTTTAATAAATTAATCCTTACATATTTATTTTTAATATTAATATATTAAAATTTATTCTTCGTAAGCAAATTTAGTACCTTTAATTAATATTTTAAAAAGTATATATAAAAGATATAAACACAAATTATTGATAAAAAAACATACTCAAATTCAACCCAAATTTTTGAAGTTTGGCTAAGGGTTGGGTTGACCACAGCTCCACATGAACTACAAATAGTATTGGGTTAAAGTTTCTATTGATAGGGTTAGAGTTGGGATGACCTTGACTCAGTATGACTTGACACGATGTGCACCCGTAACCTAAAAGTATAAATTTGAGTTGACTTAAGGTTAAGTTCAAGTCCACAATTTGGGTTAACATCTATCATAAGTTCATTTTTAAAGCATTTAATATTGCTTAGAAAAGATAATTTTTTATACATTGATGTTAAAAACAAATTTGCAAAGGTAGAGTGTTTGAGGTAAAGCCTACAATGGTCATGGCTTTCAAATGAGAGGATGAAGAATGGGTTAAAATTTCAAGTTATATACCTACTTTGAATAATAGGAGGTCCTTTGGGCTATGTTTGGATGGTGTTAGCAATGCAGGTGCATTAGCTACACACATTCTCTATACAATTTTTGAGATTAATGTGACACATTCTCTATACAATTTTTGAGATTAATGTGACATTTTAATTTCTATAATGAACTTTTTTACTTAATTATATATATATATATTCAGACATTTCTTTTAACTTTTCATTAAAAACCCTATACTCACAGCTTCAATCTTCTATCACAATTCCGGACATAATATGCTTGCATGGCTAATGCACCCTTTATACAACCTATCCAAATGGAGCCTTAAGGATTAAATAATTTTATCAAGTTATTAAAAAGGGGTTAGGCTGGGTTAGTTGAATCACACGATTGTTAACTCAACCCAATTCAATTTCTAAATCGGATTAAAGTTTCAACTTAACTTTAGTCTAGCTAGTGTTATTAGAACCGCCTAGACGTCTGGTTCACCGTTCAACAAGTTGGACCTGCCAGTCCAACCAGTTGAACAATTTTAAAAATATATTAAAAAATAATAAAATATTATTTTGAAAAATCTAAACCATATAGATTAATTTAAATATATAAATATTTTGTTATAACACTATACTATTTATTTTTATCTTTTTATTCTATTAATAATATTAAAATTAAAAAAATTTACTAAACAGGCTTGACTGTACCGGTCAATTGATAGGTCCAGCCGGTCAAATCCGGTCACACTAATTTTAGCAGCAAAAAAAAAAAAGGTCCTAAACCCGCCGGAAATTCAGGTTGGTTCAAGATCGCGCTGACCCAACGCAAATTGTTAGAAACGAATTGTTTTGCTTCTAATCTCGTTGGGGTTAGAGATTTCCTGAAGGTATCTTACTCAAATATTTGTCTATTATAGATACTCGTGGATTTAATTTTCAAAAAACAAAACCTCTTCCAAATATTCGAGAGAATCTCTTTAAACAGAAAGTTGGGCTCCATGTTATGCTGGACATTTTCACCGCAATGCAGTGTGTGGATTGCAATTTAGGAAGGACTAAGGAGAAAGAGTAGGCTGCAAAAGATCCAGAAGAATGTCGAAATTTGAGTGCGAGTCCGAGGTTGTGGTTTACACTGCAGTTCAGGTAGATTTTTCTGTCTGCACTGCACCCAAATATACACAGATGTTTTTGTTGTGGTGTAAACGCTTGGTTTGAGGCTTATGACAATATGTCTATCAATACCAAAAAATTCATCTAAACTAAGAGACAATGAAATTAATCTCTCATTTAGAAGTGAATATGCACCCATTAAAATTTTTTATTGCTATTTTCAATCTATATGTGAATATCCAGATGATTTTTTTGAGCCATCTAGACTATTTAAAATGTATGCACGACTCACCCAACACGTCAATGCAAATAACTTTTAATATCTTATTTAAATAAAATAGATGGCATGCATTTTACTTGTGACAAGAAGATGGAGTGATGGTGTGGCTTGGGAGCCCTGGCGGACGTTGCAAAGGCGACCATTGAGAGGAAGAACCAGAATGAGAAGGCGATTGGGGTGCTGGAAGGCGAATACGTTATTTCTAATTTCTGCTGCAACCGAGTTTGGGTTTGGGTCAATTCCCTGCATAATGGAACTGTTACAGGGTGCCAACCATTGGTTGAAACCTAATTAGTGTATACAAGTTTGCTGAGGGTATTTGGATAAAATCATGAATAGTACAGATGTTTTCATTTTTTGAAGGAGAGGGGATAAAACCAATACAATCATGAAATTTTCTTATTCTATGTCATATGTTTATTTTCGACTTGTTTTCATGGTTTGAAATGTGACCCATATATCAGTGAGTAATGAAAATCCAATTCGTCTCTACTGAAGCACCAGATTTTAGAGGATGATGATATATCCTTAATTTCTTTGCAAATTGTACCCATGCATGCATTCACGAGCCTTAAAACACGTTTGGCATGGCTGAGTAAGCATTGACCGTGGCTTTTCGGATGCAATTATCAAATAACGATCCATTCGAATCTCTGTTGCAATCTCCCATTACAGCAAGCTACACTCATCGGTCGTCCATTATCATTAGATCTTCCATCTTCATCATATAACAAGTTTAGGGTGCAGCTAAGGTTGATGTAAGAAGAAGAAGAAGAAGCAAAAGTAGGCTTGGGTAATACACAAGGGCCCAACCTGCATGTGTTGGTGGATTGCCCTTCTAATCCATGCCCTAGCTAGCCTAGCTGCACAAGATGTGCATAAGTCCCGGCTTAGATTACAGACATAAGAATACCTCGACTTGGCTTAGTGGCACAAGTCATGCATTCTTTGTGTATTAAAAAGACTCGGTTAAAAACGATAACTTGAGGAAAGCAAATGGGTGCTTATTTTAGATGAGATGCTTAACCTTATATACGAAATTCTACATCCTCTGTGTCAAGGAGATTCTTGGGCTAAAAAGAAAACAAGAGGCAACATGGTTTTCTCAAATCCCAATTGATGTCAATTTCAATAAATTTTTTATGTTTTAAGCTCACCAAGAGTGATTAGCTAAATTCTGATGCCACCATTGTACTTAGTAATCTCTTTAATTACAAGACTTGAAATGATTTCAAACTTATGCCCACATGAGTCACACCATTTCAAAATGTATAAGGTGTTTATAAAAGATCAAAATAGCACAGACTGATTTACGCAAATGCTGGAATGCTATGAAATTTTATAAAATCATGCATTCATTTAAAAATGGTTCCTTTCAAAGGTATGGATTTTTTTATGGCAAACTCATGGGCCCTTCAAGTGGAGTAGATTTTAAAAATTACATATCCACTCTTGAATGATTTTAATTTGATGGCACACTTAAGTTTTTTATCAGCCTTATTTTTACATATCTAAATTAGTGCTAAGTATGATGGTTGGATTGAATGTTATTAAAACAACCCTTATGGAAGAAAATGAACTCATGAAAGTTTCTTAGAACTAGTTCTATTAGATAATTATCCATTTACTCTTTAATGAGATGGAATGATGTTTGAAATTCTTAAAAAATTGAGTTGATTTCGGGTTAAGTTGAAGTTGATAATTAGGGTTAACATTTCTTATACTTCATTTTTACTTATTTAATATTCCATAGAAAATATAAATTTTTATATATTGACATTAAAAACAAAATTTAAAGTTAGGATGTTGGAGGTAAAGCCTGTAATGGCCGTGACTTTCAAATGAGAGGATGAAGAATGGGTTAAAATTTCAAGTTACGTACCTATTCTTCTGAATAATAGGAGGTGCATTAGGCTATGTTTGAATGGTATTAGCAATGCAAGTGCATTAGCTAGACGGCTTTTCTATACACTTTTTCAGATTGACGTGATATTTTAACTGTGATAATTACTTTACTTTTTTATATAATTATTTATATTTTCAATCATTTCTTCTTACTTTTATTAGAACCCTATATTCTCTCCTTCAATTTTCTAACACAATTCCCAACATAATATACTTGCAAGGCTAATGCACCCCTTATACAACGTATCTAAATGGAGCCTTAAGGATTAAAGATATTTTTTTCAAGTTATTAAAAGGGGCTAGGCTGGGTTAGTTGAATCACACGTGTGTTAACTCAACCCGATTCAATTTCTAAATGGAATTAAAATTTTCAACTTAACTTAATTCTAGCTACTATTATTAGAACTAGATGCCTGACTGATGTCGGTTCACAGTCAAGTGCTGGTTTCGGTTAACAGTCCAAGTGGTTTGATCGGCGAATTCAACGGTTGAACAATTTTTTTTGAAAAATTTAAAAAATAATACAATATAATTTTAAAAAATCTAAATCATAGATATTAATTTAAATATATAATATTTTTATTACAATATTATACTACTTTAATTTATCTTTTTATTCTATTAATAATATTAAAATTAAAAAAAGTTTACTATTAGACTGAATCAGGCTAGACTGGATGGTTGAACGGATTTGACAGGTTGGTTCAAGATCGGGCTGCTAGGATTTCCTGAAGATATCTTATTGATATATTTGTGTATCATAGATACTCTTTGATTTAGTTTTGGGAAAAACTCTTTCAAATATTCAAGAGAATCTCTTTAAGCAGGAAAGTTGGGCTCTATATTATGCTGGACATCTTAACCGCACGCAGTGTGTGTGAATTGCAATTTAGGTAGGACTAAGGAGAACGAGTAGGCAGCTAAAGATACAGAAGAACGTCGAAATTTGAGTGCGACTCCGAGTGCGGTTTAGACTGCTGTTCAGGTATGCGTCTTTGTCTGCACTGCACCCAAATACACGCACAGATGTTTTGTTGTGGTGTAAAGGCTTGGTTTGAGGCATATGAAAATGGGTCTATAAAAATCATCTAAACAAAGAGATAATGAAATTAATCTCTCTTTTAGAAGTGAATATGCATCCATTAAAATTTTACTGCTATTTTCAATCTATATGTAAGTCTCCAATTGAGATGATTTTTCTGAGCCATGCGATATTGGTTTAATGTTCATTATACCTAGACAACTGGATATTTGAAATTTCATATCGTTCCAATACTTGAGTCAATGGATTCAAGTGATTTTACTATTTTATACATGATTATATATGTATTTGAATATATTAAAATGTATGCATGACTCCCTCAACACTTCAATGCAAATAAATTTTAATATCCTAATTAAATAAAATAGATGACATGCATTTTAACTGTGACCATGAGATGGAGTGATGGTGGGTATTGGAAATGCAGGAACAAAGAAATGGCCAGAGCTGTTGGAGCCCAGGTGGACGTTGCCAAGGTGACCATTGAGAGGGAGAACCAGAACGTAAAGGCGACTGCGGTGCTGGAAGGCCAATTCGTTATTTCTAATTTCTGCTGCAACCGAGTATGGGTTTGGGTCAATTCCCTGTACAATGGAACTGTTACAAGGGTACCAACCATTGGTTGAAACCTAATTAGTATATACAAGTTTGCTGAGGGTTATTTGAATAAAATCATGGAATAGTATAGATGTTTCATTTTTTGAATGAGAGGGGATAAAAACAATAAAATCATTAAGTTTTTTTATTCTATGTCATGTGTTTTTCAACTTGTTTTCATGGTTTGAAATGTAACCCATATATCAGTGAGTAATGAAAATGAAGTCGAGTTATAATTAATACGATTGCGGTTTGTTTTTGCAATCATTTATCCGATTGGTTGTATGAAAATAAAAGGAGATGAAAAGAAATTAATTAATCTTAGAAATGCAAGAGATGATGTAAACTATGAAGTTCTAATTTCCGAGTATTAATCATATGTTTCTTATGAGAGCAAAAGAGAAACAGCCAAATCGTCTCAATTGAAGCACCAGATTTTAGAGGATGATGATGATATATCCTTAATTTCTTTGCAAATTGTACCCATACATGCATTCACGAGCCTTAAAACACATTTGGCATGACTGATTAAGCATTGAACGTGGCTTTTCTGGATGCGATTGCCAGTTAACGATCCATTCAAATCTCCGTTGTAATCACCCATTACAGCATCTTCATAATACACCCAGTTTAGGGTGCAGCTAAGGTTGATTTAAGAATAAGAAGAAGCAAAAGTAGGCTTGGGTAATAATACACAAGGGCCCAACCTGCATGTGTTGAGTGGATTACCCTTCTAATCCATGCCCTAGCCTAGCCTAGCCGATATATGGAATTCTACATCCTCTGTGTCAAGGAGATTCTTGGGCTAAAAAGAAAACAAGAGTCAACATGGTATTCGCAAATCCCAATTGATGTAAATTTCAATAAAATTTTTATGTTTTAGGCTCACCAAGAGTGATTAGCTAACATCTGATCCCACCATTGTACTTAGCACTCTCTTTAATTACAAGACTTGAAATGATTTCAAACGTATGCCCACATGTTTCACACCATTCGAAAATGTATAAGGTTGTTTATAAACGATAAAAACAACACAGATTGATCTCCTCAAATGTTGGAATGCCATGAAATTTTATAAAATCATGCATTCATTTAAAAAAGGAGCCTTTCAAAGGTATGGATTTTTTAATCTCAAACGCATGGGCCCCACAAGCAGAGTGGATTTTAAAAGTTACATATCCACGCTTGAATGATTTTAATTTGATGGCACGCTTAAGTTTTTTGTCAGAATGATTTTTATATCCTTAAATTAGTGCTAAGTATGATAGTTGGATTGAATTTTATTAAAACAACGCTTATGTCAAAAAATGAATTCATGAAAGTTATTAGATGATCATCCATTTACATATAGGTTTAGCCAAAGGTGAAATCAGGCATGTAAATACAATTCAAGTCTAAATAATAAATGAATGTAAGATTATCTGTCTCATCTATCTTAATAACTCTAATCGTTTCTTTGAACTGGTTTGAACCATTATATCATCCTTATATATAATTCTGATTTTTAGATCAAATAAATTTTAATTGTATCAATTTCAAGACTTTTATTTGAAATAACTATAAATTTAATTGACGAGTTAGACTTTTAACTTTCTGAAAATAAGCCATATGAATACAACAAGCATACACAACATTATTATACTCCCTCATCCACCGACAGAAATCTCCTCTTGAAGCATCCAAACTCTCCTCCATTTTTATTATTATTATTTTTTTAAAAAGTTTAGGGCAGTTTCTTATTTTTGTTCCTCCTCGATCTGGTTGCTGGCATCACACAGTTATTTCCTCAGCAGTTACACATATAGTACTTGTACATAAAATATTTGCCACATACGCTAAACCCTTGCAATTGGTATGGAAAAAATACATTGAACTCAAGCTATGAAAAAATGCAATCGCTCTCAACTTGTTGAGCAAATTCAGTTTTGGGGTCTAGAATTAGTGCCACCGAATTCGGTTTGGGCATTCCACGCTTGTTATGTCAAGCCAAGATTAGCTATTAATGAAACTATCCATTTGATTGTGTGGAAGATTACACGGAATTGAGCTGCTTGTGGAGACTTATTCTTTTTAGTTAGAGCAAGCAGTGTAGCTGTGCATAAGATTGCAGTAGAATAAAGCAACACATCCGCATAATCTTGGAAATCCCCCATGCATGACGCACTAGGTGTTGCATTCATCAATTCAGGGGTAATTTGTTGATTGATGGTGTTGACAGAATACCCATGTTTATCACCATGGTTGATTGTTGTAAACATCTAGTCAAAGTGCCGTTGCCGTAGATGATCATCGTCAGTCCAAACTAAAGGTTGGACTATATCATGATGATCTTCTGATGGGTACTTCGTCAATTGTCATGTATCATGAGTGCATAGACTAATTAAATGGTAATTTAAATAATTAAAAGAAAGGTAAAAGAAATTATCCATAATAGAGGGAAAGGTCACTGACGCCGCCCAACAATGTTCATGGATGCTTCATTTCATTTCTATTTTCATTTCAGCTCTGTACAAAAATACCAGTGCATGGTCTTTCAACCATGGTAAAAGAAAACAGAGAAATTGAAGATGAGCATGTACAGCTTCATTTTATGCAAGCGGTGCTCAAAATGCATCCACAAAAGCACCATCAAGCATACCATTCATTTTATGCAAGCGGTGCTCAAAATGCATCCACAAAAGCACCATCAAGCATACCGAAACATTTGCAAAGTGTCAGTACTAACCTAAAAATCCTAAACGTCAAAGGATAATCAACCAACTGTTATGATGTCTGGGGATCAGTAACATTACGAGGCTTAATATCTCGGCTCCGCATATATGCTAAGAATTGCCCTGGCAGCTCTTCTAAGAGTGATTGAACGATTGAGATTTGTCCACCTGTCAACCAAAGAGACAAGTGAAGCCCAAGCAGATAGAAACAAAATGGAGAGCCCCATTTGGGTTTGGGTGCCTTTGATGAAATTAGTGGTAAGTTTCAAAAATAAAAATTTATCACAAACAGATAATCTTTGGTGGGTCTCTTCACTATACCAGCGTGGATCAATGAAGAGGGACCCCACCAATGCAGACAGAAAACATGAGATTCCAACAAAACCCTATGTCTGGCACAGTAAATCGTAATTATAACTGAAATAGCACAACAAAATCATGAGGAAATGAATGATATAGTTCCACAGGTAAAACTCAAAGGTACTCACTGTGCACTTCTCGCATTGGAACGAACTGTACAATATCACGTGTAGCTATGCGTCCTGTAGAACTTTCCAACCGCTGTCCATTATCAGCATCCAAGACCTGCTTAACGATAGAAGATCAACCAGTAATTGAAAATAATAAAGCAGATGAGATGGTCACATGTTGCGGCCCTAGTGATTATAGCAACATAAATAAATAAAAAACATTACACTAGCCGACTGGAAAAGACAGAAGCAGTACCTCCATATCCTTGAAATCGGCACCTCCCACCCCAATTATAAGGATTGATAATGGCAAATCAGATGCCTTTACAACAGCATCCTTGGTTTCTTGGAGATCAGTGACAACTCCATCCTGGAAAACATCTCCATTTATTACAATGTGAAGTTGGAAAACAAAACAAAAAAGAAAAACAAAGAAATGAAATGATATGAAACTAGAAGATTTATGCTCCTTAACTGTAATTATAAGCAAGACAAAATACTTTGACAGATTATAGGACAGCGCATGGCTAGCAATTTGTGCAGCCACATTGATCACTTTTCCAAATAAAGTTGGCCCAGCAAGTGAAACATTATGAAGAGCACTCGCATATGCAGCAAGTATGCCTTCTACTCCTTCAACCTGTAACAGAGGCAGATGTCAAAAATGAACAGAACATTCAATCCAATACATGCCAATGTTTAATGTTTGGAGAAGCAGTTGGTGTTGGGAGGCATCAGAAGATTCAAACCCAAAGCTCTTGACCACAAGTCAGTTACTATTAGGAGGCATTGGCAGATTCAAGATTCAAACCCAAAGCTTCAGGCCACCAAAGTCAGTTCTGTTGGGAAGCATCAGCAGTTTTGAACCAAAAGCTTCTCGCAAACCGGGTCAGTTACTTTTCGGTAAGCATCAGCAGATTCAAGCGCAGATCTTCTGGCTATCCACGTCATCATTTTTAATTATTAGTATAGAAATGAATTTCTTAATTCCATCTCTTACTAGCTTGTCAAACATCCACCACCGCCACCATCAAAAGCTGTTTCTCGCCTAAGGTGGAGTCAGCTTCGTCGAACATCCACAATCCACCAAAGGACAAAAAAGATAAAGAAAATGGAAAAAATAAAGAAAAAAGAAGAAAGCAAAATAAAGGAATATTGAGAAAATATGTGAATGTGTCAATGAAAATTCAAGAAATGCTAGAAGGCACAAATACAAAATATGGATATAAAATTAGTGTGCACTGCAGTTTTCTGTGTTTCGGTCATATAATGCAATGTGACTGGAGAATAGTTTATTTTATTTTTTAATGCATCTTCTCATACAAAATTAACGTAAAGTAGAAAAGTAATCAAGTGTGCTTGAGAATGCAACAACCCCTAAATCTATATTTAATTAGAAATATTTGTTCCAAAAGAACACATACACATTGCATTATATGACCTAAACAGTTATATTGCAAAGAGGCATTGGTTTTTGTTAATTGGATTTTGTTAATGATACAGCAAAACACTGGGTGCAATTAAAGGCTTCTCCTTGATTTGATAGCAGGAGAGGTTTTTCCAGTTAAACACATTCCACTAAGGTATAACCATTTCACTACCATTTTTTCATTGATGTTGTTTCTATGAATCTATTTGGCAACTCCAGAGAAAACTGTATTAGAATCTCCAGATAACCATTGATGTCAGATGTTTCCATCATAAAAGTTTCCCACAATTTAATCAATTGAAGATGATTTCATTTAAGCAATATCAATCTAAACTGAACTCATCAGATATATGGAAGTTCCATGGGTGCTTGAGGAGATTGGAATAATTTGTTTTAGATCAAAGAAAAGATAGCTTTAAATGAGAAGTTATCAAAGGATTCATCAGGTGCACAATGATAACAGAGACAAAAGTTTCACCCATCTACTTACCTCTGGCTCAGTAGTCCTTCCATTTAAATTAAAGCAATGAGACACTGATCCATCAATGGGCCTTCCTCCAAAACCCCACGCTGAAAAACGTTTATCAGAATCATAAAATTGTATGACCTCTCCAACTTCTAAAATGGCCTGTTGGCAACGGAAAACAGACATATCAGTCCAGAAGTATTCTGCCTTTGGAAGTCATTGAAATAGAAACACACTGAGAATCTGGCAAAACCTGCAAAAAAAAAAGTACTTCTCACCTGCTGGTAAGCATTTAATCTGCCAGAAGGATCAATATAGTGCAACGAATCAGGGAGTCGAGGGTTTCCATTTGAAGCTGGATAAAAACGATCACTTTCAAACATGAATAAACTAAGTGTCACCACAATGTTGCAAACCAAAGTAGAAACAGGAATTGTGGGGTTTTCAGTGTCAGCAAACAAAGGTTTTGGAAAGAGGCTATAAAATATCGTGCGCTATGGCTCGGTGATCATAGATCATGCATGGGGCACCTAAAAGAAAATAGCATACTAGATTAACCAAGTACCTAATCATGGAAATAAATGGTAAAGAAGGTAAAAATTATTGCACATCTACATTCCATTGGTGAATGTACAGCAACAGAGGGTTCCAAACTTCGGCATGACTTTCGGAGCTACCCTATTACATACTAGGGAACCAACAAGATCAACAGCTTGGATCACCGAACCATGGCCCAGACATGCAAAATAGTACACTTGCTAAATGTGTGTTTGCAAAAGCATCCGGCACAGGATTAATCAACAAATTGGAAGCAGCACAGCATATATACCAGTGAAATCAACTGCAACCATGAAATTGAGCTCGAATCCACCGGCGATAAAATCCAAAAAGCTATATTGCACACTCTCACAAAACTTATCCACAAAGAGCTGTCCCTTCAGCATCTGTAGAAGAACTTATTGACAAAAAAGTGAGACGTCATTCAAGACTAATTGAAGCTTCAATTCTGATAACTGATTTGAAGAATGACCTTTTTATGGTCCTGATTAGAAGAAGGTGCAGAGAAATGTGCTCCAGTTTTCTCCTTGTGAAGTGTCTCCAAATCTGCCAAGGATTTCTGAAGTTTTCTGTTGAATTAATCAATTAATACAATTCAGTATAGACTCCCAAAACTGAAGTAAATACAAAGGGTAAAATTAATAAGATGCATTCATTGATTACCCCATGATTGCATGCCTGCCATTGCCATTGAAATCATAGCACTCAATCACCAAAGGGTTATCCTGCATGACATTGAAAAACCATTAAAAATCAATTTGTTGATTTAAATCCAATTGCACATTTTTCCGGCAAAGAAGTAACTTCTAGTACAAATATCATTTTCAAGTTTTCTGAAGATGCATTATTCCATTAAGAAAAATGGAAGGCAGAATAAGAAGTTTAAAATTATAAAAGAAGGAAAAAGAGAAGTTTGGTTCAGTTGAGCAAATTCCACATTTAACAGAATGCTATTAGACTCAAGATCTCCCATCCACAATGGAAATGAACCATTAAAAGGATGGTTATCGATGTATGTTATGTTGGGTTCAAAGTTTGGTCAAATGCCCAGTCTTTTATTTGTCCTTTCCTATTAAAACATGAGTTCCTTCTTTACCATCAAGTTAACTAAATACCACACAGAAGAGACATGCTTGCCTTGCTTCCAAACTGTTGCATTGTAAGAACTAAAGGCTTCCAAATTGGGTTCAGATTGTTGTCTACCACCTCTGTCTTACAAATTGGAACAAGATCACCACTCTCCACAATCCTAGATATCCTTAAAAAAGGGTCCTGCATGAAGAAAATTCAGTCAAGATTTCATGCATTCTTCCTCTTTTTAACAAAACGCAAGATATCTTGCATTCATGCATATTGTAAGTTCTCAAGAAAGCAAGTAGCCTAAGAATGCATACACTTTTAGAAAAGAGATCCTTGTTTTCTAGATCAGTACACCGAAGAATCATCTCCACGGCTGTTCTTGAAGCAATTGTTTCTTCAGCATGGACTGTAAGTGTTCCCATGTTCTTCATTCCTTTTTGTGCATTCGTCCAACGAAGAGGTAGAGTTAAACTCCTGTCACGCTTGGTCACAATCTGTCAATTACATATTATACAATCAGCATATTAGTTTACCCAAAATGAGGAAAGCAAGAAAAGAAAGAAAGAATCTGCAGGCGCGTCTTTTTTAAGGACTGGATAGGTAGTTTGCATGAAATACTTAGAGCCACATTTCATAAAAAAACAACAACAACAGAGTTTCCCATATCCAAGGCTAATATATAACAGAAAGTCTGACAAAATGTAGGTTAAGGTCAATATAAGCAATGGTTTCTGAGTTCCATCCCACAAAAATGAAAAGTGATTTTATTGGTTTCTTTTCTTTACGTTTTTCCTTTCCCTCTTAGTTTTTCTTTATTTCTATTTTGAATTACTTGCACAACACACAAATGAGCTACTTTCTCTTTCTCTTGTCACCAAAATTAGCAACAGTCATGAGACTCCAGAACAAAACTACTTTTCAACAGTTTTGCGTCATTGCATGCACCATATGCACAGAGCAGAACTCAGTCATTGAACTGAAAGAAAAAAAAAAAAAATTGTTCTGTTCATTTAACTAATAATCCCAAGATAGATGGTTCTAGAATTCTGGATGTTAGACTCCTCTCTAGGCTTACAGTTAATATTCCTGATCTAGTGACATGCACCCATCTTTTACATGTCTCATTGACAAAGTTAAGATTTCAGAAGCATGCATTGACAAATTTCTTTTACAGAAAGCACAATTAATCTCATTATTTTTATTATTAACACTGTTTCCCAACTAAGGCTCCGTTTGGTAATGGGGAAGAGAGGAAGAAATCTATTTTCCTCCTTTTCGCATCTTCTTTTTATTGATGTGATATGCAACTATCTCAACAACCCTACTTTTTTCTCATTATTACCTATATTTTCAATCTTTACCCCTTATCTTTCATCCACAAAGTCTCTCTATTTTACATCTTTATTCAATTTTCTTTCAATTATTACCCCATATATTCCTTCATTTTCCTCTGCTTTTCCGAATTTCATTTTTTGCTCCTCTTCACACTTTTTTTTTTCAAATTCCCCGAATTCCCAAATGAAGCCTAAGTGGATTCAATTACACAAATCCTGTTACGAGAACCTTGTCTAATCCTAGACTATGTGCTTGGTTAACCTCTTGTTTTCATATCTCTTTTAAAAAACTTCCATTGATATTCCTTTTGGCCTCCTCTTTGCTCTATTATGTCCTTCCACTTGAATTAACCAACCACGTAGTTTTTGATCTTTGAGTGACAGTATCAATACCCCAAGTCTGCTTAGCCTCGCTTATTACATACTAATACCACCTTCAAGCTTTCTCAGATTCTTTCATTCCAATTTCATCATTTCCAGCCTTGAAACTTGTCCACCTTGACATCTTCATCTCGACTATGCTCATCCAAAGTCATGTTATTGCTGACCGCCCAACATTCCATTCTGTTAAGTAAGGTCTTAAGCTCTCCAATGAAAAATTTCTTTTAGCTCGATTGACATGCAACAATCACAAGAAACTTGAAGGGAATTGCCATTTTTTTCCACTTATCTTGAATCCTGTACATAAAATCCTAGGTCAGTCTCTCCGATTTGTTGAACTATAATACCAAATACTAAAGGTATGTACTTGACTGACAAGTTGAAATAACTCCTCACTTCTACTCCTAATTGCTAAATTTCCATTTCATATACTTGGTTTTCGTTAATTCTAAAACCCTTATATTCCCAACTGCCCTCTATTTCTCTAGCTTTGAGTTTAAACCTTCCTTTTCCAATCTATCAAAATCATCCCATTTGCAAATCACATACAACAAGGCTCCTCTTCCTGAAAATACCAAGTTAGCCCATTCTTAACCAAAAAACGAAGGGGGATGGGTCAATGCCAGGCCTTGATATAAACTTAGAATAATTAGAAAATAACTTCTCTCCTCATATGTGTTTATACTCCCTCATCCGCATTCCCAATAACATCAATATATCCATTTGTGACTCTTTTCTTTCCCAATACAAATTATAGCAACAATCTACAACCTTTATCACATTCTTTCTCCTTGTAAACAAAAGTCATTTAGAGATTCTTTAAATGCTGAAAATTCCCCATCAGTTGCTTAAGTAAGAACATCACCTCAATTGGCAAAAACTTAAATAAATTTTCTGATACATTTTATCTCATGTCTTAACATCCATCGGTTGCATAATACACAAGTACGCATTTTTATGAGTCTCAGAAATCATCAATGACAAAAATCAGTGAAATGAATACACCCCATTATGCTGGTTGGAGACAACATTCAAATAAACTTGCAAGCTAGAAATGCATGTGTGGGTCTGATTGCTTATAATTCCAACCAAAAATGTTCCATCTTAAAATAAATATGAACTAAAGCACATCACTTTTAAAGAACATTGATTCAATTTTTACCTCTGATAGAACACAACTCGCTTCTCCAAGAAAATCTTGCTCATTTAGCTTAAGCATCTGCAAGAGGCAATGACAATGAGTGAGGACGTTGCATAATGGAAATTCAATGAGCATAGCTTTATTTGCATGGATGAAATAGGGTATAAGAATTATCAAGCCTGACCATGGATGAAAATTAGAACAGCAGAGCTAACATCAAGATCAAAATCTCACGGCGTACATAACAGGAAATCAGAAGATCCATCATAGTTCTATTAAAATGGACAAATACAAAACAATATTGTGCACAAACTTGGGATGGATAGACACTAAAATGCTGCCCCCAAAAAGATATCCAGGTGCATACAAATCTCTCCAAAAACTTCCAGAGTGACCATATATTGATCCAAGGGGTGGCTAGAATTTGTCGACTTTTGGGCCTATACTTTTCCAGGCTTAGGCAGCTAATGGGCTTATGTTTTTCACTGATTCGAGTGAACTTTTGGTTTTCAAAAGGGCATTATATAATAGGCATTTTAATAGTTTCCTAATTATCTGTTTAAATAAGCTGGATATTTGGGTTGCTAATTTCGATATTTGATAACCTTGAACGTTAATAGTTTGGATTCTCTTTTGGGGTTTGATTGGATTTGGACCTTTGGTCCAGTCAATTTAGTTCGTTTAACCTGTCAAAGATGGGGTATCAACTCTATGACAGACAATATTGACAATGAGCTGCATCAAATGATCTAAAATTCTATAATTATGTAAACAAGTCGAGCATAGTTTTATTTGCACGGATGAAATAAGGAATAAGAATTATTAAGCCTAAACATGGATGAAAATTGGATTGTCAGAGCTAGCATTAAGATCAACATTTCACAACATAACAGAAAATCAGAAGGTCAATCATTGTTCTATCAAAATGGATAAATACAGTGCAATATTAAGCTCAAACTTGGCAAGGATAGTCATAAAAATGCTCGGGGCCAGCATTCCAGGTTAAGAGCAGCATTCTTATAGGACACATGTATACCATCATATGAGCATCATATCCTGGTCCTAGTTTGGTTTTGCAAAATATACTAATAAATCCACAACTTAGGAAAGCATAAACAGAATACTTGAGAAATTTTAAGATAGGAGCTAGTGGTATTAGATGATTCTTATCAGAGAGTAAACACATTTGGACACATTCCTAAATAAATCATTAGATGGCATGCACATGTTCATTGGAGTTCTAGAGATTCCATCAGCAGTTGAGTTTCAAGTTAGAAGAATGAAAAAAGGTAGATAATTTTAGCTGGCAACTATTCCATGAATCCTAAGTCATAAAATCAATATGATAAAAAAGAGGTTCAATCAAAAGCAATAGTGTTTGAATTGTGGTCATAAGAATGGACTGATGGATACCTTCACAGGAATATTATGAAATTTAGTATCAACATCATATACTTGAAACCTGAAATGCATGTGAGTATTATATAAGTAAACCAAGAAACAAAAGGAAAACAGCTGAACAAAAAATTGCATTTAGTGATCACAAGAAGCTTACACCAATGGCTGAACAATCTCAAACTGATAAGCAATCGTAAGCTTTGAAATCCAAGCAGGATCTAATGAATTCAATATCACTTCGGTACGGCCAAGTTCTTCAAGTGTGCCATCTCTTTTCTTGGCATACATCACTGCCATAGGATCACTCTACCAAAAATAAAATGATAAATAAGATAAAAAAAGGACAGTCATAAATGCCATTTGATATTGACACCAAGAGTATCATAAAAGAAATGCAACATTAAAGAATCTCAAGCAACAGATCATTAGAGATTCTTGTTAAAAAAGTTAACTTGATTGTCTTGTTGGCAATTGATCACATTCGCTACCATACCCTGTAGAATATTCCTTCCAATAAGATGGTTAAATACCTTTGAAAGGATATCCCGATCGCGTAACTTCAAGGCAGAAAATGATAGCTGCAAGACATGTTAAAATGTAAGTAAAATATCATATATGATGAAGAAAACACAGAAACCAATAGGTAGTGCAGATTTAAAATAAAACAAAAAAAGCAATGTGCAACACAGACTAAAAATATCGAAGGTATGAAAATATAACTAACAATTTATTGCACGGAATGCTGAGCAATCAACAGGCAATGTATCCATAAGATGAATGCAGCTAAAATGAATATGTTGAGGTGGATGCGTAGTAAGACCGGAAAGGATAAAAATAGAAATGAAATAATTTTAGATAATCTGAAGGTAGAATCAAAAGAAAATAAGATGGGCGAATGTAGAAGATGAAAAACTGCACCAACTAAGAAAAACAAGTTTTTCAATCAAAAGAATATGAGAAAGCAAGAGGAAGACCAAAATTGAACGGAGGTAAATGTTATTAAGAAAGATATAAAAATGAATAGGCTCATTAAGGACATAGCCCAAGATAAACAAGCATGACAAGATTCATGCAGTTGATCCCACTTAGGTACAAAACAACTTATGATAATGATGATGATTTTTTAAAAGCAGTACCAGCTTTCCTAAGTATTGTGATGTGATTGGATTCTTTATCTTTCCCATTCTTCCTTTTTTATTTTTTTCCATTTTATTTTTCTGAAGGGATTATGTGATTGGATAACAAAAACAAAAAAGAGGAATAAGTAAATGAAAAGAAAATGTGCTTTGGAATGCAGAAATGAATGGAAGTCAATGGCTTGTTATATAACAACCCAAACACAATTCACACAAAATTGGGTAAAGAGAGAACAATTAAATGCATCATCTCACATGGCATTGGCTATATGAGTATGCTTAACAACTAGCCAATTGGTGAACTTAACAAGTATTCTAAAGACCTTGTAAAAATGCATTTAATTGCTCTAAGTCTAGAGGATTCAATAGTGCATGTAATTGGTCACAAGAGGTTGATATCATGACAGCAAGCAACTCCTTAAGTCTATATTGAAACTTGCTAATGTCTTATTTAAGTTCTTGCTTTTACTCTGCAAGGCTTACAAGATAAGACTTTTGCCCTTCTCCATCCTCCTCAATAACACAAGCAATGGACATCTCATTAACTTACACTGTTCATATGTTACTTCAGCCTTCCATCACCTTGCATCTGACTTCCCAACAACAAGACCAGAGAGAAGCCATTCTAAGCATCCAATTCCTACCAGTACCTTCATCTTTCCACATGTCTACATCCACCTTGGTCACTTCTTCCTCAAACTCTTTTCCAGGTGACACAATATTGGGCAAAGTTCTAATTGAAGGCAATTGATAATCTTAAACATGTTTCAAAAAGCATTAAGTGCTTTTTAGATCAAGTCCATGACTCACCATCTGGTTAATCAGTGTAATGCTACGGGTTACAATTCTACACAGCCCATAATGCACGCTATATGGCCCATGTTACAAGTTAGTTACTGTAAAAAAATAGTCTAATCTTTTTGATGACTTGTTGCATTTTTTTTTTATCATATTTAAGATTAGTTCATGTTTTCGGTTATTCCAATGACATAAAATAAGCATTGGTATTAACTTGGTTATATTTGTATCATCTAGGTTATATCTATGTCATCATCATATATGTTGTTTCACACCTAAGTGTGGTTGCCAACTTATCTATATTTGTCTCTCTCTACTTAATCTTCTCTCTAATTTCTTCCACAGTTTTCAACTATGGTTGATTGCAGCTTAACAGGTGCATGCAACCAACACTCAAATGAGTATGAATTCCAGTTCAAAAGATACCCAAAAATTGGGAACAACAGTTTTGGCAGTTTGTTCTAACTACCCATGCTTATATATCATCCACTTTGCTCCACAACAGTATCAAAATTCATCTGAAATGTGTATGAAACATTTTTTATTCACGAAGGTAGAATATCAATACTAGGGGTGACTGAACTTAAAATGCCCCACCAACGTAGAGAACCAATGCTTAGAATGAGCCATTACCATATCACGAAGACATTTAACCTAAAAAGAGGCTCAACAATGGTTCAGCTCTAGTTCCTCATCTCCTGTCTTTTCCACGTTCAGCAAAGATTCCAGTGCAAAATGAAAACACCCGTATTTTATTTGTTTTATTTTATTTAGAAAATTAATTAAGTGGGTTTTCTTTTTTGGCGGTTACCCACGTTGGGGTTTTTGTTACTTTGAACTCATTTAACAGATGATATGGATTGGGAATATGCCCATCTTTATCACTTTCTTCTTCTTGGTTTTGTAAGTTTCTTTCCAAGAGCACCGTCACTAGAAGACAAGGCTCCAAAGTCAGCAGTGGGCCCAACCCAAAAAGCGGTAAAGCTCCTCCCCAGAAGCCGAATCCAAATTCCCACCCCCTAAAATCCCAAAACAGCTCCCCACCCAGACCATTCCAAACTTGGGCTTCCTGGGTTTTGTCCATGTCCAAACTCGTGCATAGAAACAGGGAAGCGTATGCAAACCGTTTTATCAAGAGAAAAGTAGAGAGAGAACCAACACCTCAAGCTGTGTATATAATCCATGGAAACCTTGTGACTTCATGTAGTAATCGACGGCGTCGTTGTGGTCGGTTCCAGGGATAGAAGCTCCGCGTTCCTGGAAGGTGTTGGGCCGTGGGACCCCACCAATCGCCTGTTGACCTCCTCGCTTATCTGAAAAACACCCTCCCATTGCTTCTTCCGTCGGCTCTCTCTACCCCCCTCTCTCTGCTATGTTTCCATGAACATGAGAAGAGTCCGTCTCCATTCCAAAACGCGTGAAACTTAAAAGTCTTGCGCGTCGTAAGAGCCAGCGGTTGTTTTCAAGGGAAATTTTGCAGACTGACCCCAGTATATGCTGCACGGATTTGATGTTTAGAATTGGACCACTGGCGTGGTGCAAATGCGATTTAAAGTTGGCTGCGGTGTGAATTTTGACTCAAATGTGATTTTTACACTCGTATGGTTAAACATATAAATACAAATAGTATGATTGATTTTATCTAATCAAACATCACTATCGGCTCAACTAACCACCCACTTGCACATTGGCCTACTTGTTTTTTATTATGCTTCAAAGTTAAAAACATTTTTTTCATTTTTCATGTTTTAATTAATATACAGGATTTACTTAAAATATATTCAAAATAAAAAATTTAATATGATTGAAATTGACCCCAATTTCATTAGGATTGAGAATCTGCAGGACAAATTAGAGTGGGTCGTGTGTGGGGCCCAAAGAGTTGGAATTCTGAGAGAAGACTGTTGCCCTTTTACAGCTGATTCGTGGAGCTTGTCTGGTGATGTGCCACCGAGCGGCTTTTGGGTATTTCACTGGCTTGTTTGAGTTGGAAAGTCAAACTAACCTCAAATATCAAATTAAAATAGATAGACATAATAATTAAAAATATATAATAAATTATTATTATTATTATTATTGTAATTAACATTACAATTGAGAAGTCAATCTAATTTATAAATAATTTTGCTTAGGGTTGATAGTCAAATAATCCCACCAACTCAATCAATCCAGTATCTTTCTCATTTATTTATAAATATCCTCAACTTCCATTATTATCTTGTCCTATTATAGAAAGTTAGAAACGTCATTGCTGAATTTGAGTTGCATAGGTTTAAGAATTATAATTTTATGCTCTTTTTATTAATATGTTGAAAATTTTACTAAAAATTTAATTAATTTTATTATGATGTTGTCAATAAATTAATTTTTTCAACATTTCATTAGAATTAATTTAAAATGAAAAGTATAAATATCTAATTTCTTAGTTTGAACTATCAACCTAAATTTAATCCAAAATTTTAATAATAGATTAAGATTAAGGTTGCAATGAAAAATTAAGGTTAAGAGTTGGAATTGAAGTTTTATTAAAACATCAGTGAGCCATTTTCAATCTAAATCCTCAGCCTAATTTGAATGTGCAATTCTTTTCATGCAAACTAAATGTGGAATTAGTTTAATTGGGGCTACCAAGATGATTTTATCAAATCCATCCCATTTATTATGCACAATAAAATATATTTAATTAAAATAATAATAATCAATTTTATATACAAATTAAGCGGGTCAAAAAATTTCGATCAGTTTACAATGAATGTAAAGCCGTTGAAATGCTTACTTTCTAGTCTATGTCAATAATTCAACATACAATCGAAATCGTTTTAAGCATTATTATTAAATGAACAATCAAAAGCACCAGGGATGGGATGGATTTCAGCAAATCACCTTGGTGGGTCCCGCATGGGCAAAAGACGCGCAGGCAAATCCCGACAGCGGTCGGCTTTCTACACTTCAATTATTTGGCAAAAAATACTAGTTAGGTCGTCCACATGTCTCATGACTTTGACTGATTGTGACTGCTGGTATCGGGTCACTCTCTAACCTCTGGTTAGAATGCAATCAAAGTTTCATTTTTGTTTTCATTATATTGCCTCCCCATCATATTTTAAGAGGAAAATGATTCAATCCAATGCACCGGTTGCCCGAAGCTAATATTTATCTGTTAACTTATTATTGTCTGTTTATCTAAAAAATATATATTTGCGTATATAAATTAATTATATATTTGCGAGTCTGATTAGCTATTAAAAAATTTTAATGACTACGTGTTTACTCCCAAATAATATGAATCTTTTGGCATGTACAACTTTTTCATTAATATAATTTTTAGTATAATAAATTAATATATATTGAATAATACTCTGGATCTTTTGATTGAACAAAAATGTCATTTTAAAAAAAATGAATAGGTTGCATGTAGCAACAGGTTGTATTGAATTATTTTCCTATTTTACATATGATGAACTTTTAATATAAAAGTTTTTCAAATCAGATTTTTAAGTGAGACATACCAAATAAAAAAAACTACAAAAATCATAATATGGCTTCTACACGTGTGAAAATCTAATTATATATTTGTGGGGCAATGATTCATGATTTCCAGCATGCCATGCAACCTTTCTGAATTTTTATAAATCATGAAGTTTTGGTTAGATTTTATCCACCCAACATAAATGATACCTTTTATTTAATATTATATCAAAAAGCTATTTTAATTATATTATAAGAAAATGGTGGAGATAGGTTGGTTAGTTTTGATTTGTTGGTTTGTTTGTTTTGATTTGTTGTAATGGTTGGTTGGTTTTGATTTGTTGCAATGGAACTAAGTTCTTAATAAAGGTTATGTCTAGGATAGTAAAATTAGATGTAATGAAAATGTGGTGGGTGAGATTGATCGGATTAAATTATCAAGGAAAATTATTGAGGTTTCAATTGCAACCTTCCCATGGAATTATTGCCCAAACAAAGCAATATAATGGTGGAATTGATTTCATACAACCATGCAATTTTGTGAATCATTCATATAATCATTCCAATTCCTTTTCAAATCGTTGAAAATCTTTTAAATAGTAGAAAGAATTTTGTTTATTAAAAAATAGTTTTTTATGATGGTCATTTGGATGAAATGTAGAAAATGAAGTTCGGGACAAATTAAATATATAGTAGATAGATAGACTTTTCATTAAAAAGTAGATAATAATAGGAAAAATTAAAATATTTTATTTACATATATTAGTTAAAATTTTTGTTCCTGAAAAAGTTTTCCCTCTCACCCAGTCAAATATGCCTTTGAGATATATATGTTGGGTTAAGAAGACAACAAAAAACAGATGGAATAAGAGATGATAAGATGAATAAGTTAAAATGATGCAAGAAAAGAAAATATAAAGATCGAACATGGCAATGTAAAAAGATAAAATATGTAGATTTTTTAAATAGAAAATAAGAAATAATTATTAAAAATATAAACAATTATAAAGAAAAAGTAAGATTGTTAGACTTACATTGAAATAAGTAAATGCTAATTAAAAATGAAAAAATAGAGCTATTCTACGGTAATGAAAAAATAATATGGACTATTCTCCATCTTACTCTCCACCTTATTGTATGTATCATATGATAAAAGTATAAATCAATTTAATAAATATTCAGAATATTATTTTAATTATTTTATTTAGCACTTTCATTTATACACAGTTAAATAAGGGCTTTATCTTTCATAAAAAAATTCTACAGAGCTTTGCACTAGAGTTGGGACGCTATTGAATCTAGGTTATCTTGTCTTGATTTCAAACTCTCTCTTCTCAAGTTCTGCTCCCATTCTTCTCAAATTTTCTTTTTCTTACTTTTTTTTTGAAATTCTGTCTCTTTCTTTCATTACCGTAGATGTGATAGCTACCCATGTTGCAAGGTGTGAAATCAAAATGTGGAAATTCACCAGAAATTGTTTGAGTTGGATTAGCTATTTCTGATGATGGTTTGGTTAGATTAGGTGGGTTTGCGTAAACCACTCAAAGAAGCTTACAGGTACGACAAAGGTTTCATCGGATACTTCTCAATCTCTTATTTTCCAATATTCTAATCATGTTCAGTGAATATAAAAGACAAATGGTGAAAGTCACATTTACCAAATTTCTTTTCCATTTCTTTCTAATATTTCTATGTTTGTGGAGGATGAAAAATGTAAAAAGAAAGCATAAAGGGAATAAGGAATAATTTTAGCAAAATAGAGGGTGATCAATGAAAATACATACCATGTTGAGAAAAATTGAATTATTGATATTAAATAGATATCAGGAGAAAAGGTGAAGGCCTTGTGTGAAGGCTTTTAAACTTTTAATTCAATAAAGTGGGCTTCACCTAAATCGTGTTGGTGCTTTGTTATTTTAGGCCTATCATGCCTTTGGGAAATCAATCCAACCATCATCCTAGTACAGCTGATATGGCTAATATTATAAATATCATCTTAGATTCGCCTAATTTGGGAATGTGTCAAAGGGGTGGAAAATTTTTCTACCCTTTTCCACTTTTTTTTTACTCTTTTAATGTAATCGACTTCTTAACTACTAATAATTCTACTTTTCTTATTATTATATATTTTTAATCATTATTCTGCAACTATTTATTTTATTTCTAATCAATAGTCCCTTTGATATCACATCATCCCCTCTCCTTCTCTCCACTTTCCAGATTTTTGTTTACCTCTTTCATCATTCCCAAATGAACTCTTATGGGTCAAAAAATTTTAAATTATTTCAGAGTAAATAAAAACCTCTTGAAATGATCTTTCTTATGGAGGTCATGAATATATAATCAAACATCAATGCATTCTAAAATGTTTATCTTGTACAGATGAATAATTTTGTAAAATTTTATAATATTTTAATATTTAAATGGATCAATCCAGATGATTTTTCTATTTTATACGTAACATTATAATTTTCATATTCCGCATTTTGCTTAGATCTTTAATTGAAATAATTTTAAATATGTTCAGTGGAGTATTTAGGATGATGCCATGATGGGCTTAGATCTCATTAAACTGCCCTAGTAGGTCAAAATAAAATCCGTCAAGATTTCAATGGAGCCCCTTGCGCAATCAAACCCTATCCAAACACAAGCCATGCGTTGTTATGTGGCCAAAAAAAGGTAACTGGAAAATGATTGACACTAGATCCAATTTAAAATTTTGATAACCACTAAGACTACCACGTACCAATTGCACGTGTGTCATGTTAATTTGATCTTATCCATTAGCTTTCACCAACGCTAGAAAGAAGGGGCTTTTTTCTTAAAAAAATCTGACTAAACAGAAAAGAATTTACCGAATAAATAGCTTCAGAAGGTAATATTTTGAAGATTGAATTTCTAAAATATATAAGGGCATATTTAATATTGTAGAAAGAAAAAAGTCACCAAATACACAAATACCTGGCCACTGACTGTATTAAAACACTATCGGATCGGTCGTGATAGCCCTGTTTACAAAACAAGGCGGTGAAAACATCTACCTGACACTCTTGTATGCTTTGAATCACCTTAGCATTTTATCTAGCTAAATTTCGGTGTTCAATAAATAATAATTAAAACATTTTCAACGGATTAGATCAATGTTAAAGCATAGATGGCCCCTACCATGCAAGCGCTTACAAGCGAAGCCCCATTCCAAAAATTTCTAGTTCCGGGGATTCCCAATGCCTAAACGAGAAAATAGCAACATCCCTTAAATTCTTCTAAGAGATAGGCTAGAAACAACCACGAGATTGCCGTGTTTGGATGGCTCACCTTAAGCTGCAGAGTGCAGACAGACATCTACAGAGGCAGGCATGGCATATGCAGGAACTGCGTGGTGAATACAAATGGAAGAAACCCCCAACTAGGTCACTGACATCAGGCGTGTTACAGGGAACTGCACAATCGGAATTAAAGCAAAAACATGCATGTTTAACATGCACTCGTTCCTCCATCATCAGCACAACACATGAGTAGCATGTCAGAAGATCATCAGCCATGGCCAGTGCGCACCAATGCCTGGCTTTAACATACCCAGCCGAACATCTAAACATCCCTAATAATAGACCAACAGTCACATTGGCACATCTGGAAGCATCCAGAGATTCCAACGGAAGTAAACATGAAAATATTGCTGACCCAAGAATTTTTACCAGGGCTTTACTGGTATGATATTGACGGGCCAGCAAATGAGTAGCGAGATGAAACTGGTAGAGAACTTATCTCTGGCCTTCCACCAAGCTGCTGAAGTCTGCTATTGTAATCAGCTGCAGTTTGAGCAGGATACTTTCTCTCACCTTCATTTGTCCTTGTTATGTCAAATGATTGTGATTCGTATGCCACATCAGCTCTCCGGGGGAGACTATATGGGTGACCCAGACGAGGGATTGCAGGTAGGGTGCTCGCCTGTTGACCAGCAAAATGCATGTTGCTCTGCACACCTTCGACTCTTGTTCTAATCAGATCAGTTCCCCTATCCACCATTTCAGGCAGGTGAATCTCTCTCCTAGGTGGCATATAGTACGGATCTGAAGCAGCAGTAGCATAGAGATAAGGATCAGATGGATCCCTGCCACTTCGGTAGGGGTCTAAAGAGGGAGCCGAAGTGGGAACTGGGGCAGTGGGAGTTCTTGCAAGCCCAAAGGCTCGATACTCTTTCTCACTCATAGGCAATGGATCGTGAGGTATTGCTCCCACATGCCCTGGCATCACCTCTCTCTGTGCTGGGACTGTTCCTCCGTGCATTGGGGCAGGCTCCCTTTCATAATCTGGGGGTGGCAAATAGTATCTCCCAATTTCATTCTTGGGATACTGCTCTCCAGATAGAATTCCATTCTGTATGTGGACAAAGGCTTCTCTCCTGATCCCTTCTGCCCTCTGATGGGGAAGGACAGCAGGTGGTGGTGCAGCATTTTGTCGAGGATGTGGATTTGTTTGGAAGTTCGGGGCAGTATGGAATAGATTGATGAGTTTCTTCACCTGCAGAACATGGGTGCAGATGCAGATTGTCAGTTCATTAAAGAGAACATGATGCAATGACCATCCATGCTTCTAAAGCGAAATTTAATTGACCCTCAGGCTTGTGTATTCAGTCGCAAATCCAACAAATGGGATGTGCTTTTTGGTCATCAAGTCCATTCTCAGTCACTAGGCACACTGACAATGGAAGATCAGCCAAAAATGGCCCGGGAGATAATCATATCCTCCAATCTATTGCCAGCAAATTATGATTATTTTTTTAAAAAAAGGTGAAATTGTCAATACTCAGCTGGCAAAGTACAAAGGTAAGATGGCATGGGATTCCAATCTGGGATATTAAGAGCTACGTCCATGACATCAAAGTCCACCCAACCCAAAGCTCCACTGATAAATCAGATCCAAAGTTGCCATTACTCATGTCAATAAGCCAAGGATCCCCTTTACAACCAGTGTACAGGATTAATTTATAAATTTTCTAAAAATCAACAGCCTATCTAAAGTCTTTATCTTGGTTATCTGAAAGCAGTCAACATTACTTGTTGGACAGTAAGTTCTGTATCAAATTTGTTTGTCTTCAGGTTGTAATTCTCCTTGATGGCCTTCCTAAAGACACTTTCCGGCAATGGTAGGCAATCCTCGTAAACCTTGAAGCGCACCTGCAGAATGAACAACTGTCATGTTGTTTGAGTGTGATGCCACGATCAGGTTAAGAATGTAGGACCATGAGCCTATTAAAAAGTTGCTTGCTTTATGGTAGACTGGGATTCACTACACCCAAGTCACAAGTGGCATAAGGACTGAAGTACTTATCATCCCTTTCAAGACAGAATCAGAGGACAAAGACTTGGGAGCCTGCCAAATGCAGTCCCAACTTTCTGCACTCCTAATACATGGTGGATTACCAATGAGTAAAAGGCAGAACCAAAACTCAAAAGGGGACTTTCCAAACTAAACATTGAAAATTAGCAAACTCAGAACTCAATGGCAGGACAGTGCATATTAAAGAAAGATGAGACCCCAACTGTTCCAAATGGCACTGACTTTGAGACTTCTACCAAAAATGTTAAACAATAGAAAATGAATTCAACATTCATGTAATACTGCACCTGTGCAGGGAATGAGCCATTGAAAGCAGCTGGTTCAAGTTTCATTCCACCATTAGATGATGCTATGTAGATCCCATATAAAAGCTTCAAATCAAAATCATAAAGAAAAAGCTTTAAACCAGGTTTGATGCTTCTCACAAGTTCCTCCTTGCCTACAGGAAGGCCCATTACCATATAGTTGAAACAATCTGGTTTTGTTCTCCTACTGCACATGAAAATCAACCCACCAAGCTTTTCTTTGATTTTTTTATCAGTTTGGGTCTTCCCTTGATCTCCCTGACTCTTTCCTCCATCCGTTTGACCACTCTGGCTCCTCTCTCTGTCCTCTAGATCACTCCGGCCTTTGTCTCGTTCCTTGTGATCATTCTGGCTCTTCTCTTTGTTCTTTTGGTTCCTGCGCCTCTTTCCCTTGTCCTTTGTATCTCTCTCACTGTTGTCTATGGTCTTTGGCTCACTCTGGCTCCCCTCTTTTGGTTTTTGGTTGATAATAATGCCCTTCTCCTTTGTCTCAGGTGTGTTTGTCTTCTTGTCATCATCATTATCCTGAGATATTGGAGTACCCTTGAGCTTTCTTGCCTTCTTTTTAGATTTTTGAGTAACTGTGGTTGAGTCTGAATTTGCATGCTCGTTATTTTTTTTCAAAGTCTTTTTTTTCAGAATCTTTCGTTTTGGCCTTAATGCCTTTGGGGTTTTTGTTCCAGATGATGCAAATGTTGAGGCTTCAGTAACATTTTCGGCTTTCTTTCGACCACTACCCTGTTCCATAATATAAAACTATTCACTATGCGCCAATCTTCACAACAGAGCAGTCTTCCTGCATCAAAGTTGCAACTGGTCAGCCTCAATCAATTCAAGAAAGAGGATAGAGAATATATATCTGTGTCTACCAGTGATGCTGTGGGTCAATGCTGCATTGAGATACATGCTAACCACGTGAAACACCATGCAATATCATAGCTAAGGTTTTGAATACAAAATCCAAATATTATTTAGGCACAGTCATACTAGTGAAAATAATTGAAAATTTTCATTTGGTAATTGGGAAAAGAGGTATGGCAAGGGCGGGGTGGGGCGGGGACTTGACTAAATCAATATATCTACTGTCAAATAATGGCCACAAAAGAGCTCCAATAACTGAACAGAAAATCATTTTGAGTAAAGTCTGGTTAAACATAAATACCCAAATTGGGATTAAACATGGAAAAATCAGTTTACTCAGGAAAACTAGGATCATTTCAATATTTACACAGCAATTGGAGAAAATAATTTGATGACTTAACAGGCAACTTGATTATTTGGTTTAAAGATTCTATTGATGCTTGGATGGTTTACAACCCAATTTTAGTCCTGCATAAGATTTGTATGGAAACATCAACAATAAACTTTCACCCAGGGAAACACTCTGCTCCTTGGTTCCACAAAATGTACATTAGTCCAAATCAATATCCTCCATCAGAAGGTTATTCATGCATCACCAAGCACAAAATTCTGTCAACTTATTCAAACATACTCTACAGAAACTCATTTGCCATCCTCTTTGATGCCTGACCTTTTATAAATCTCAGATCGTCTTCCAAGAAAGTGCCATGTGTTAATAATATTGATGCTTTACCTCAAAAAATCATTTAGATTGACTAACATGTATCTTCAGTGTTTAAAGACTTGTAATCATCTCAAGCCTTGTGTTACTCAAGCTCAAAGATGCTCTATATGAAGTTATTAGAGCCACCTTCTCTTGTCTCACTTCCTAAGAACTCATACTTTCTAAGAAACTCATGCTACAGGTAATAAAGGCAACACTTTAGCCCATAAACTCATCATCACTTCTTCACTCATACATGAACATGATTATGCAGGACTTTAGCTCATAAACTAATCTGGGCTAATTGCTATTTCTTGTCCATGGTTGAGGGCCTGCATAGTTTAGCAAAGCATTGCAAATATATGTAGCACATTAAAAAATTTGGAAAACAAAAAGAGTGAATGCGCATAGACTGCATATTGATTAAAGGGAATAACAATATAATTATTGATTAGTATTAAGTATCAAACAAAGAAAAGGTGGCTTTCTGTCCAACCAGAGAGAAGTGGTCAATACTGTACAGCTAAACCACAATGCATCCCAATAAGCCTGTTTTTAGACTTTTATGATATTGCAACTACCATTTGTTATTACTAGTTCTGCAAAGAAAGGACAGGTCATTTAGGCTGATGGAGAAGATGGCATTCTAAGAGAAGAAAAGTTAAAGAGGACAAATTGAACACCCTAACAATCTCGTCTAGATTTTTAGTGTCACAACATAGAGCAATTATATCATAAATAAATCTTCAAAAAGCCCTCAAAACTTTTTTATCCATTCTTGTCACCATTATCATCAACTCTCGTGTCGGTAGCAAAGCTTCTATTCGCAACCATCATAATCCATGACTCTCGCATCGATAACAGAAACTTAGTAACAAACCAAAGCATGCCAGAGTGTATCAGCAGGTTGGCATGGTTCCTAGAAGTGCTAGGAAAATGTGGATGGTCGAAAAAAAATAAATCTCGACTAAGGTCATGATAAAAAAGAACAAAGGAAAACCCAAAGAAAATTGAACGTGCAGATCAGAATTTTAAAGCGCAAAGCTGTTGAAGCTGGATTAGTATTAGCACAGGTTTTCTACATACGATCATTGGGGCTAACGACTTTGTATAGCCATTCGTAAAACCCACTCACTATAGAAGAATTGACTAAAAACATGGCATTTGATGTCGCATGAAGGCAATTGCCTTAGTCCCTACTGGCTATTTCTCATAATTTTCACTTTCTATTTCATCAGTTATCAGTGACCAGTGGGAATTAAGGCGCAAGATGATGCCTTTTTCCAAGCCTCCGATCCCAAGGTACAGAAATCGCAATATATCACCCAAGCTCACATCATTCTTTCATTAACCACAGTCGTTCATGAGGGCTCTTACCTCGAACACAGATGGTATTCGATAACCAAAGAAAATGAAAATTGGGAGACGAGAATGATATTCCAACACGCGAGTCAAAAACATCGTAGAAAATTCGACAGAACGGGAGAAAAAGAGAATGCTGGGAAAAAAAAAAAAAAAAAAAACCTAGCTTGAAATCGCATGAAAAATCCTTAGCATGTAGATGTGAAAAAACGCATGCGGAAGCATGTGATAAGGGGATTCGAAGAAACGGAAAAGATCAGCAGAAGTATTGAAATGAGGAATCCATAGATTAGGGTTTGAGTACCTTTCGGGAGAAAAGGTGGGAGATGGATTAGACAAGAGGCCGCAGATGATGAAGAGAGCCGCGCAACAAACCTAAGTTGGGAGTGGGGCTTCCGATATCGCGAGGTCGCGCTGCCCACACGGGTGGCGGCACGCGTGGATGCCAGAATGCGTCGCGCGGACAAATTTATATATATGGAATGTAATTACGCGGTAAATCTAACGTAGAAGACTTGTATTCTGTGGGGAAAGATCCAACGCCTTGATTGTAAGAAAAATAGAAAAGGGCATTATTGTTATTTTAAATTAAGTGTATGATTTTATTTATATGAGAGTATATATTTAATTGATAGTAGAGGTCATATTTTGAGTGTTTAAATTTAAGATTATTTCCTTCTAAGTTATAGATCATTAAATTATATATATTTGACAAAAATATTATTTATTAAAGTATATGTTTATCAAAAAATAAAAATTTTAAGTTGTTATCATAAGATAATGCATTTAATGTTTCATAAATATTTAGTGATTATCAATTTAAAAAAAGATAAATTTCATGTATTTTTTATTTTTTTATAAAAATATTAACTGTTAATATATAATAAAAATATAAACTGTTAATATATACACATTTAATATTATTTAATAGCATTTAATGAGATTTAATAAACTTTAATATTAGTTAATACAATCTAACAGGTTTTTTATTGGACTTTAACAAGATCCAATAGGCTTCAACAACATTTAATGGTGATTAATAGGCTTTAGGCTCATAGTTAAAATGGACATAATATATATATATAATAATCTATTACAGTAATTATACTGACTAAAAAATTTAAATAATCCTTATTCTTAACCTAATATGCATAACTAAGTAATTGTGCATAATATTAGTTAATAGAAACTTGTTAGGCTAACTTAAATATAGTTTGATTCTTTTCAACGAGCTTTATATCCATTAATGTTGTTTAACCATATTTAATATATTTTAATGAGCTTTAACATTGTATAATAGGACTTAATAAACTTCAACAAAATTTAACGGGCATGTTTAGTAAGCTTTAATGGAAATTAATGAACTTTAACATCATTTAATGAATTATAATAGAGATTAATGGGCTCTAGGTCCCCATTTAAAGTGGACCAAAATAAATATAAATTTTATTTAAGTCAATTCTAATGACAAATTTATATTTAATCAAAATTTTATCACAATATTCATTGTCGAATAATTGTACATAATATTTATAAATATTAGTTGATAGAAAAAATGTGATCTAACGAAATCTAATGAGAGTTTATGGATGTTAATGGGCCTTTACATAATATATAAATGTTTATAATAATGGCCTTTAATACAAATGAATGTCAGTTAACGATGTTTAATAGAAGTTAATGGGCTTTAATAGAATCTAATATAGTTTTGTAGAGGTTAATCGACTCCAATAGAAACTATGGATGTGGGCTTTAAAAGCAGCTGAATATAAGTTAACGGCATTTAATAGCGAGTAATAAAATCTAAAAAGGTCTAATACGTGGTAATTTTAAAGCTTAGCAACTGAGGTACATCAGAATTCACATTTTCAATACCCAACAGTTAACTCTCACGTGAGTTGGATTTCGTTTTTAATTAACATATGGATCAATGCATTTGAGATTTTTATCATTAAACTTCTACGACACATATGTCCTCAACAAAAAAAGAAATTCAGTAATAAATTAGGTAGATTGGTGGCTTTGCTTTTTGTTTAAAATTAGCGACACAAAACTAATTTAAAGCATTTTCTAAATGAGCAATTTTTATCGAACTTTCTTTCTAAGTTCTAAATGAGCAGCAATTCGGTGCTCTCTTCCAATTTGAAGCATATTCTTTAGTTGCACGATATCAAAATTCTCACCACAATTGTTGATGTCTTTTTTATCTATTGTTTCATCTTCTTCAAAACTCTCTATTACCTTGTAGAAATGATAAGTGAATTTTATTTACTTTTATTATATATATTAAGCTACTTTTTCTGCTTTGTTCTTGAGTTGTTTCGAGTGGATTTATTGTGTTTTTGTCTATGGTTATTTATAATTATGAAGTGTAAGAAAGGTGAAGAAAACATAGAAGAACTAATGAGAAAAAAGAAGCAATGCAAAGGAGTTGAAGAAGGTTGCTGCAAATGGAGGCAAAATGGTGGACAGCATCTAGGCACTAAAGCGCCCACGACGTGATTTCAAGAAGAAAAGATGATGAAAACTTGGGTGCCATAACACCCAATATCTGCGACAGCCTGTGGTATTTTTAGAAATTTTGTATCTTGTGCATATAAGATGTTTTAATTTACATATAAGGTTATTTAACCTTAATTGGGGAGATATAAAAGGCGATTTACATGCCCATAAAGGGGACTTTTAGCAAGAAGACCGAGGCAAGCAAAGGGAAAAGGCAAAGAATGCTATCTGGAGACATTAATCCTTTTATTTTTTTTAGTTCTTTTATTTTTCTAAATCATGATTAAGATAGTGTTTATATTTTCTTTTAATTATATTATGAGCTAAACACTTTGTTCTAAGGGAACGATATGAAGAATTATGAATATTTAGTTTTATCTTTTTTAATTCAATTCCATGTTTACTCATCATCTAAGTTGAGTATTTAATCTAAATTTAATGCTTGAGAAAGAGTGTCGGTCCTCTTTTCGTGAATTATGATTCAATTTAAGACTAAAAAGCGATAATTAAATTAGACCACGATTAAACACTATACCATTGTCGTGATGATAAAGATATTTATGAGGCCTATGTAACACTATGAATTTTTTATCTTAATTCATCTTGGTTAGTTCAGAATTTTCACAGACATGTAGAAAATTTGCTAACTGGGATAGATTATTATGACTTGAGAATAACAATTAAAAAGAAAAAATTATTATTAATATAGGAGTAAACATTGATTGATTAAAATATATGAATTTAAATAGGATTAATTTGGTGAAATCAAAAACCCCTAGATGTCTTAATCACCAATTTTCTATCTGTTCAGATTCTGCATCCTTGTTAAAATTTAATTAGTTTATATTTTTTCTCCATCTTTTTACCATAATTTAATTCTTTAAACAAAATTCAGAGTTAGAGTAGTTGGTATTTAGTAATCCTAAGTTCTTCGTCAGAACAATCTCTTATTCATACTCTATTACTTGTTGGAGACACATACACTTGCGTTTGAAAAATCCGCAACAAGATTTTGGCGTCGTTGTTAAGAACTATAGTTTTTGCCAATATCAAAATAAATAACTATTGTTTTGCTTTGAATTTTTTTTCTTTTAGTCTAGTCATTCATTGCAAATTTTGTGCTTTTTTCAGGGTTTTCCATAGGTGTATGAGAAAGTCTCTGAATAACAATTTAATCCCTTTTGATTTTGAGATAGAATGCACACTTCAAAGGATTAGAAGGGAGAGAAGAGAAGCTATTAGTCAATTACAAGACACTATGGCTGATTCAGGATAAGTAAATGAGAATCCTCTATAGATGTCTTTGAGAGATTATGCATTACTGACAATAATAGGAATCCAACCTTTGATTAGAAGGCTAGCCACCGCTAACAACAATTTTGAGATAAAACTAAAGACTTTACAAATGATTCAAGGAGCTCAATTCACTAGACTGCCCCATGAAGATCCTAATGTCCAAATTATTAATTTTCTGGAGATATGTGATACCGTCAAATACGATGGAGTCTATGATGATATTGTTCGCCTTCGATTATTCTCTTTCTCTTTGAGGGATGGAGCAAAGATTTGATTGAATTCTCTACTTGCAAACTTTATTACGAGTTGGGATGATTTAGTTCAAAATTTTCTTGCCAAATTTTTCCTTTAGTAAAAACGGTAAAAATGCGAATAGAGATTAATATTTTCATTCAACATATATGATGCTTGGGAAAAATATAATGAGTTGTTGTGAAAGTGTCCATATCATGGGTTGCCTAAGTGGATGCAAGTTCATAATTTCTATAATGGACTGATTGACACTACAAAAACCTTGATTGATGCATCTATAGGTGGAGCGCTGATGAATAAAACAGAAGATGAGGCATATGAGTTGCTAGAAGACATGGCTACCAACAACTTCTAATGGCTAAGTGAGAGGGTGATAGCAAAGAAACCATTTAGAGTTTATGAAGTCAATGCTATTTTCGCTTTGACCACTCAACTTGCTACTTAAGCTAGTGCTTTTATAGCCCTCACAAAGAAACTAGAAGTACATCTATTCAAACTCCTCAAATTTTCTGTGATTTCTATCAAGGTAATCATCCCAATGAAGAATGTCAGGCCAGGAATCTATTCATGCAACCTCAACAAGAGCATGCACATTTTATTGGGAACTTCAACAACAGCAGAACAACCCATACTCAAACACATATAATCCAGAATGGTGAAATCATCAAAAATTTTCTTGAAAAAATTAGGAAAATGTGGGGCAACCTCAGCAAGGATTTCAACAACAATAAGAAAAGATGATGGATTTAGAGGCTGCTTTAGCTCAGTTGGCTAATAAAACAAATAAGTTCATGGCCAAGATAGACAATTTCATGATAGAGACAAGAACCACTTTGCAAAACTAATATGCTCAAATTAGAAACCTTGAAGCTCAAATGGCTTAGATGGCCAATATGTTTAGCAATCGTCAACAAGGAAATCTACTTAGTAATGAAGCCTTCATTGAGCAAGAGCAATGAAGCCTTCTTTGAGCTTTGGAGGTAGCTTTCTTTGCATAATGACATTACATTCTTCAATAAGGGCAACCGTCTCATACTCTTCCAACTTTCTCTTATTTGAAAGATGTTTTTTATAAACTTCACATAACTTGGGATCTGTGCAAGAGCATCAATGAACGAAACATTGATACGAAGCTTCTTGAAAACTTCTAAAAATTTTGCAAATAGCCTTCATTGAGCAATGAAAAAGTTCTTCCTAAACCCCAACCACTATCTACTCAATAGTCTACTATTACCATACCCTTATCTTAGCAACTCAAGAAAAGTAAACTAGATAAGTAATTTGCAAAATTTTTAAAAGTTTTCAAGAAGCTTCACATTAATGTTTCGTTTGTTGATGCTCTTGCACAGATCCCAAGTTATGTGAAGTTTATAAAAGACATCTTTCAAATAAGAGAAAGTTGGAAGAGTATGAGACGGTTGCCCTCATTGAAGAATGTAATGTCATTATGCAAAGAAAGCTACCTCCAAAGCTCAAAGATCCAAGAAGCTTCACTATTCCATGTGTCATTAGAAATTCTGTATTTGAAAAGGCATTATGTGATCTTTGTGTTAGTATTAATCTTATGCCTTTATCTATTTGCAAAAAATTAGGGTTAGGCAAAGCAAGACCTATCACCATCTTTTTATAGTTGACTGACAGATCCATTAAGCACCTAAGGGGTGTTATTGAAGATGTACTTGTTAAGATTGACAAGTTCATATTTCTTACAAACTTTGTGGTCCTTGATATAGAAGAAGATAGGGATGTCTCTATCATATTAGGGAGAACCTTCCTATCTATTAGGAGAGTACTGATTGATGTTCAAAAGGGTGAGTTAAAGCTTTGAGTATAGGATGCTAAATTGATACTAAGATATTCAATATAATTGTGACACTTCCCACATCGGAAAGCCAAGGGAGGGAGTCCTGGGCTATAAGTGGAGGTTCTGGATAGTCCATTGAGG
>JAYJMB010027476.1:0-38024 GCA_036873735.1 Pouteria campechiana
GAGTGCCCGCGCCGGGACCACCCCCGGCGCCCTCTGACGTTTTCTCTATCTTGCAGGATTCTAGGCGGGATCTTCTCAAGAGCCAGATCAGCATTCCGTTTGGGGACAACCCAAACAACCTTGAATTTATCTATCAAAAAAATTAAGAATCATAGGATTTGGAGTTAAAATTTGGAAGTTACGGTAAAAACACTATAGCTGTCTTAGACTTCAATTTTGCTAATAGAAATTTTGGATGATAGAAGGCATCACTTTGAAAGCTAATGAATCATAGACATGATCAACATAAAAGTTGTATCCTTAGAATTATTTATCCAATGCAAAAAGAATCATGCAATTTCGAGTTAATATGAGGAAGTTATAGTCAAAATAATTTTAGCATCTCTGGTTGGATAGCAATCCGACGTCGGTGGGGCCAACAGCAGCCCTAATTTTGCATATTTTATGTTAAGTGCATAATTGGGGGTAGCTAGGGGTTTTTAAGGAGAAAAATTAGGGTTTTTGAAAGAACTTTTCACTTCTATTTTGAGGGTTTTTTGGAGGCTCTTTTGGAGGCAAGGGGAAGGAGAGTTCTGTAAAAGAAAAGAAGCAAGGGAGCAAGAGAGGAGATCAAGTTCTGCAAAATTTCATATTTATGAAGGGATTTCTTTTTTCTTTTTTTTTCATGAACTAGTTTCTATTTCTAGGGTAAAGATGTAACCCTTTTTGATACTCTTTGTTATGGATTGTTGGATATTATTAACGCTATATGATCTTATTTCATTCATGATGTTGTTTATAATTATTTAACTTATTTTATTACTTAATCACCAATATTATAAGTTAGATTAATTATCAAAGTGTGGTTAAGGTAGAGACCATATGCTAAACCATGAGCTCCCTTGAATGCGAAGGATAGATGGTTAAGGTAAGTACCATATTCTAAACCATACTATTTTGGTTCTTATGTTCTTAAGCTTAATGGGTTTTTACCTCAATTATGCTATACACCATAGGTAATTAGATTGAGTAAAAACATTTGATTTAAATCTGCACACCTAATGGTAATAATCTTACTTTTGAAAGAACAAACCCAAGTGAGGCATTGAATTCAATATTCCATTAGCAAAGGGGTATCATCTAGTGGTGAAATCGGATCCCTGGACTTTTGTATCTTGCTAATCTCTCTGCATTATATTTATCCATTGATTTACTTTCATTCCATTAAGTTTCTAAAATTCTAAAATTATACCAAACATTATTCCAAGTCTATGTAGTTATAAATACATTCTTTCTAAGGTTAGGATAGTTCAGTAATTGAAATTAATTGAGTTAGTTTGACCATTCTCTGTAGGATCGACCCTTGCATTGCACACTAACTTGCTATACATCTGTACACTTGTGAGGAATTATAATTTAAACTATCAAGTTTTTGGTGTCATTGTCGGGGAATGGTTCCAAATTGATTTGAATAATTTAGTTACAAATTTTCTATTTCAAGGTTGTAATGTGTTTAGAATTTTTAATTGTTTTATTTTCTTTCTTTTCGTTGAAATGTGATTTCAAGGAAGAAGAATAGATTAGAGGCATATAAACTTTATGAGATGCTTGGAGCAAACTCCCAACAAATGAGTGTTAGAGGTAAGTCCAGAGGAATGTATGAATTGAATTCTAATACTAAGCTTTCTATGTAGATGTTGGAGCTTGCTTAGCAAATGAATATAATGTGCTCCATAGTGATGAACTAGAAACAACCAATTCCCAATAAGGTATGTTCTATTTGTGGTATTTCTAGTCATTCATGTGATGCTTGTTCTTTTAGGCAGAGTTTTGTAAAATTTTCAGGACAAGACAATGTAATGAATTTCAACAATCAACCACCCCTTGATGATCCATATACTAGTTGGAGGAGTCAACCCACTTTTTCATGGAACAATGATTCGAATTAGATTCAATCTCGAATGTGTTTTTAATCAAAGAAGCCTACTCTTGAAGAAGCATTGCACAGTTTTATCTAGGTAACCCAGACTCAGATTTAAAACAATGAAACAAGGTTCCCAAATATCGAAGTAAGATTCCAGAATATGAAGGCATCTATGAAGATGATAGAGACTCAGTTGGGGCAAATTGTAGAGGTTGTGCAAAGCACACATCTAGAAAGCTATCAAGTCAGCCTGAACAAGTGAAAACAATCACAACATTGAGAGGTGGTAAGGTAATACATGATAACGGTGGTGATGTGATTAATGATTCCAATATCTTTGTAGTTGATGAGGAGGAGGTGAATGCGAGGAGAGTTATGTTTCCAATTCTTAACCCTCTACTCAACTATAAGTCACCACCACCTTATAACCTATGTATCCCATTTTCTGTGCATTTGGAGCTAAACAAAGTTGTTGAAATACCTTATGATGGTAATGAACAAATTTTGGCATTAGATGTTTTCTATAAGAAAAAGTTGGTGAGATGATTTAAAATTCTAATGAAAGTTTAGAAAAGGAGGAGATGAAAGAAAAATTTGAACTGGAGCAATTGCCTCATTCTTTCTAGTGATTGTTTCTTCTTCTTTTACAAGTATGGAGGAGGGCACACTAATGCAATTCCAAGATCATACTATGAACTTTGATTTTTTCAAAGAGATGGAGTTCTCCAACAAGAATAACAATGGCCCTAAGATGAATGGAGTAGATGGAATTATGAAGGAGTTTTCAAAAGAGCCCATAAACACAATTGAAAGAGATGAATTAGAAAATATTGCATTATTCAACAATGTTTTAGGAGCACTGACATTTTTCAAGGCACTACAAAGTTTCAAAGAGCTGGATCATAGAAAGGCCAAATTTTAATTCAAAGATGGAAGGCCATAGTCGGGCTGAGACTTTAAATCAAGCGCTTATTAGGAGGTAACCCAAGCTTGTTCCAAACTTTCTTTATTTTCTTAGAATTTAGTTTAGTATTTTCTTTAATTAGTGGTGTAATATTTTTATTACAGAAAGAGAAATTCTGATTTTAGAGAATTGTAGATGCTCTTCCAAGTGTTAAAATGATACCAAGCTAGCTCCAGAAGAAGAGGATGTGAATGCACTTCATTTAGGGAAGCCCTTGATCTTAAACTTCTTTAATTATTTCACATTGAGGACAATGTGATGTTTAAGTTGGGGGTGTTTTGCATTACATTCAAGTATATTCATTTTTTGGCCAAAGGATTTGCATTCAAGTGTATTTAGTTTTGGGGCAAATTTCTTCGAATTTAGGTATAATTTTGATGAGCTTCACTTTTTGATAACTTAGCTAAAGAAAATCTAAGAGTAATAATGCTAACATGCTGAAATTGAATAGGATGGATTTTCTCTTGATGATCAGTAAAATATGTTGAGTTTTTTATTATCATTATACATGATTTACTAGGAAGGCTAGATGCTACCTTATGATTAATTGATTCTTGTGATAAGTCCTTTGTCATGATTGATGAAAATTTCATTAAGCATATTATATTATGATCATGCAAAGTGTATGTTGATCAGTTAATGATTTTATAAATTCAGTGACATATTTTGGTTGGCATGAGCATTCTAGAACTTATTTGATTATCCTTCAAGGCAAAATTCTAGATTACATGTTTACTTGAAAGTGATTTAGGCATTCTTTGATCGGCTTGAGCTTTTCAAGCTAACCTAGTACATTCATGTCACTAGTGTCACCATTGAGCCTTATGAGAGAATGACATATGCAAAGCATGTGAAAAATCACCATTCAACTTTTTTGTCTTTACCCTCATCATCAAACCCTTTTTAGCTTGAAAAACCATGTTTGACCTATTAAGAGACATATTCTATGCTTATGGTTATTTTAGAGGTATGAGTGAAGCAAAATAAGATACGTTTGGGGAAATTAAAAAGAAAAATGCCAAAAGGAAAGAAAATGGATAAAAATAAAAGAATTAGTAAGGATTCCTCTTTCAATTAAGGGGATTACATCCCAATTAACTCAAAAGGATATAAGTTTGGGGTGTAGTAGTAATATAACCCATAAAAAGAAAGAGATAAGCAAATAAAAAGCTAAGAGTGTAAACATTCACATAATCTCTTACTTTATGAATCCTTTTTCTTTTTCTTTGTTAGCTAAACCTAAGGCCCCATTACAAGCTTAATAAAGACCTATTGATCTAAGTGAACAGAGTTATCTACATTAGTGGAGAGAGATTATGAAAAGCAAGCTTATGGGGTATTTGTAAAGATCATGAGAATCATTGGTTTACACATTATTGATTGAAAAGCATGCATGTAGCATGAAATTGATATTACACACATAAATATTTTCACTTCATGAAAGGATTGATGAAGAACGAGTTTCATGAGATTACTTGGTAAGTGTCTTAAATGATTTCTAAGTTATATGTACTTGTGTAACTTGTCTGGAATGTTTTGATCTTTTGAGAGAAATTATCCTAACTGATTCATGAGTTCAAATTTTTATTTTGTTTGAGGATGATGAAAAGCTAAGCTTGGAGGTATTTGATGAGCTTATAATATAAAATATTTTATTACCTAAATTCACATATATTTTGGATCCTCTTTTGATGTAATTGTAGTGGATTCCAATAAATCTACACTTAATTCTGTTATTATTTGATAAGTAAATTCTATATTGATTTAGTATGTTTATTTGTAGATAATTAAGTGCAATAAATGAAAAAATTTATGAAAAATATTAAAGTGAAGAAAGGAGCAAAGTAATGGAGTTTGGATGATGAACAAGTGGCTAAAAAAGGAAGATTACAAGTTGAAGAAGCTGAATGTAAAAACTAAGTATCAATTTGACATAATTTCTGGTACCAATTAAGATGGATTTAGCTCATGTATTCAACATATTCCTTGAATTGATATATCTAAAAAATTAAGAATCATAGGATTTGGATTTGAAACATAAAATTTATGGCAAAAATACTATAGCTCTTTCAGACTTCAATTCTGGTGACAGAAATTTTGGATAATAGAAGATGTCACTTTGAAGTCCCATGACTTATATAAGATGGATGATTCAAACAAAGTAATCAACAAAAAATTTGTATCCCTTGAAATTATCTATCTAATGCAAAAAGAATTGTGTAATTCTGAGTTCATAAAAGGAAGTTATTGTCAAAACAATGTGAGCATCTCTGGCCAGATAGCAAGCCGGCGCCCATGGCGCCAGTGGCAACCCTAATTTTGTGTATTTTATGTTAAGTGCATAGCTGGGGGTAGTTGGGGTTTTTTAAAGATAAAATTTAGGGTTGAAGGAACTTTTCACTTATATTTTGAGGGTTTTTTGGAGGCTCTTTTGGAGGCAAGGGGAAGGAGAGTTCTGCAAGAGAAGAGAAGTAAGAGAGCAAGAGAGGAGATCAAGTGTTGTAAAATTCTATATTTATGAAGGGAGTTCCTTCTTCTTTTTCTTCCATGAACTAGTTTCTCTTTTTAGGGTGAAGATTTAACCCTTTTTGATACTCTTTGTTATGGATTATTGGATATTATTAATGCTATATAATCTTATTTCATTCATGATGTTGTTTGCAATGATTTAACTTATTTTATTAAATGATCACCAATATTATAAGTTAGATTAATTATCAAAGCATGGTTAAGGTAGACACCATATGCTAAATTATGAGCTCCCTTGAATGAGAAGGATAGATGGTTAAAGTAGACACTATATGCTAAACTATACTATTTTGGTTCTTATGTTCTTGAGCTTAATGGGTTTTCACTTTAATTATTCTACACACCATAGGTAATTGGAATGAGTGAAATACTTGATTTAAACTTGCACACTTAACAATAATAATCTTACTTTTGAAGGAATGAACCTAAGTGAGACATTGAATCCAACATTCCATTTGCAAAGGGGTGTCATCTAGTGGTGAAATCGGATCCCTAGACTTTTGCATCTTGCTAATCTCTTTGCATTATATTTAGCCATTGATTTACTTTTATTCCATTAAGTTTCTAAAATTTTGAAATTACACCAAACATTATTTAAAGTCTGTTTAGTTATAAATATATTTTTTTAAGGTTAAGATAGTTCAGTAACTGAAATTAATTAAGTTAGTTTTACCGTTCTCTATGGGATCGACCCTTGCATTGCACACTATATTGCTATATGTCCGTACACTTGTGAGGAATTATAATTTGAACCATCACTAAATCTCTAAAT
Source organism: Pouteria campechiana (assembly GCA_036873735.1). Classification (NCBI taxonomy): domain Eukaryota; kingdom Viridiplantae; phylum Streptophyta; class Magnoliopsida; order Ericales; family Sapotaceae; genus Pouteria; species Pouteria campechiana. The sequence goes on from JAYJMB010027476.1 coordinate 6,169, forward strand.
TGATGTTGATCTTTCCCTAGCTTTGCACCTAAAAAATCCTTGATCTTGAAGTCCTCCATGTAAAAAGCCCCTTCTCTTGCATTTTCCTCATTTAAATAACCCCAACAAGGGTTATTTTACACATCCTTAGGGATTTCGAATCAACTCCTTGCGCAAATAGCCGAAATTGCTAAAAATAAAACACATCACCCACACTACACTGGTGTTGCAATGCTGCATATTGGTGCCATGGTGCCAATCTTGCTTTCCACATACGCTGCATTCTTCATTTGTACTAGCACCGCGGTGCCAGATCTGGGTGTCACGATGCCAATTATCTATCCTAATTTTTGCACTTTTCTCTTTGTTTTAGTAGTAGCTTTCAACCTTAAATTTGTCATTTCCTTTGCCTCTTTCTTTCTTGTTTTGCTCCACTTTTCTCCAACTTTTGTAGTCCTAAAAACACACAACCAATATGAATTCCACATAAAATTCTCAAGAACCAACAAATTATAAGCTCAAACAATACTTAATATAAGTGAATAAAATTCTCTTATAAAACTATCATGCTTCTCCCATACAGGCAAATATGTTCACAAAAATAGGAAATAATTTTCATTATTCCATTTCTGAGAAGGAACCAAAACTCATCAAGCTTATTTGATTTTTTGAGTAAGTTGAGGCAGAGGCTGTGGTAATTGAGGCGGATGGTGTAGCCAGTGCAATAGCTAAAGAGGTTGCCAAGTTCTAAACAAATACGCTTATGATTGGCGCTTCATCTCGTAACTTGCTTGCAAGGTAATATGGATGTTTGTATGGCTATCATCATGCAAGGTAATATGTTTCCGCCATTGGTTCTAATCAACTACACCAATGGCAAAAATATCAAATCAAAGAACATTATTTGTGTACCTTTAATATGTTTTTCTCATTTTCTTCCAATATTCTTCCTAGTATTTTATGGGTTTTACTTTGTTTTATGATCTTTATTGCAACAGAGATGTAGTGAACTTGTTAGTGAAACACAAACACTGAATTCAAGTTCAAAATTTTTTTCATGACCTATGAAATATGAATTTTTGGAACATGTATTCAACATGGGCATGAAATGGCAATTAAAAAGCTTCGAGTCTAGTATCCAAATTCTTTATCTTAGTTTATCATATATTGAGAATTTTAGACCTACAATAGGTAAATACAAATGTAGATGCAATTGCAAATACATGCAGGCTAACATGTTATCTTCTATTGTTGCAGAGATTCCATGCTTTTCATTTCTTGCCTTATTTCTTTGACTTTTTTTTAATATGTGGTATATTCCACTATTTCCTTGCTACTCTATCAACATTGAAATATGAATTACCTTTCTACATAATGGCCTTTTTAATTATAGGCAGTCATTAATTGAGAATATCAAAGTAATTTGATAAAATTAATAGTGCAGGGTGGAATGTTTTTGAACATGCTCTCTAGTTTGATGACTTTCCCTTATACATTGTTACTTGCTTGGGCAGTCTAGTTTTGTACTCAATGATTAGATATCCATTCTTTTTTATTCATGACCATTTGAATTAAAAAATTAGGATAGTTTCTCAAATACATCATCCAAATGAGCGAGTAGGTTACTCACATGTCTATCCAATTGATTTCCCCCATAACATGCTGTGAACTAGTTTTACTATATTGCTCTTTTTTATTCACTAACTTCAGCTGCTTGATTCCTGATTAAACTTAGAACAATGGATAGATTATTCATGTGCAAAATCCAACTAAGCCCATACCATGGAATAAGTTTCCTAAATGTCTTGACTATTTTGTGCTTTCAGTTACTTCAACAATTCCTTCATTGACCTTCTTATATGAAAGGGCAGGATACATAAGAATTTTTATGAACTATGCTAAATTTGCTCTTTGTTTTTCTGAGAAATAGTTGTTTGTCATTCTATACTTCATCAGGTGACTAATATTAGGTGCAAAATGTTTTCACCAAAGAATGTCATATGCTTTTGCTATAAAACGTGGGTGAATTGACTGTGTTTGTTCCTTTAGCTTCATATTGGATACAGTAGATGGTTGGCTTGCAAGAAAGTTTGACCAAGGTAAAATCATGTTGAGTCTAATCCTCCTACTTAGCTTGCTTTTGATAATGAATGTAATTAATTAGCTAAGTTTTGATAATGAGCAAATATATGAGTGAAGAGTTAAGCTACTAACTATTTATTTTTTGAGTGATGCAATATTAATCTATTAAAATGAATTAAGGAGAGTAACTATTAAGGTTAAAGAGTATATTATTAAGACTTCTCAGAAAGAAGATAATTTAAAAATGAATGTTCAAATAAAAATCACTCAGAAGTATTTAGAAATACAAATTAGAACCCCTTTAGAGACAAGGCATGAAATTTAATAATGTTCAGAAATATTTCAGAGACAAGGTGTGAAGCTCATAAGCAATTTAAAAATGTTTAAAAATATTTCAGAGATAAATTAGAATTCCTTGGAAGATAAGGCATGAAGTTCAGAAGTATTCAGAGCTACTTGAGAATGACTTCAGAGACAAGTTAGAATCTTTTCGGAGACAAAGTGCAATCCTTAGAATTAACTCTAAGGCAGTCTCGCACTTCAGAGGTAGTTTAGATCTCTCCAGAAATAGCTCACAAGAAAAAGCTGCACTCAGAAGTTCATCAGTAAGAACTTTAGAATAGGCTTAGAAGAAAAATGCACACTTAGAAGTTCGTCAGTAAGAACTTTAGAATAAGTTCAAAAGAAAAATCTACACTCATAAGTAAATTCAGAAGTTCATCAGTAAGAACTTTAGAATAAGTTCAAAAGAAAAATCTACACTCATAAGTAAATTAGAAGCAATATAGAATGACATCTTTGCAGTCAGAAGTTCGTTAGTAAGAACTTTAGAAATAATTCAAAGGAAGCTTATGCACTCAGAAGTAAATCAAAAGCAATATAGAATAATATCTTTGCAATCAGAAGTTTGTCAAAAGAACTTCAAAAATGCTTCCAAGTCTCAAAGCTGCATCAGAAGATTTTCAGAAGTAACTTCAAAAATCTAAGAGTCAAGAAGTATATCAGAAGCATAATTCAAACTTCAGAAAAACCTCAGAAGTTCTTCAAAAGTAACTCAAAATCTCTTCAAAGGCATCCTAAAAAAAATCCCAAAACTTAAGAAGTTCATCATAATCAGAATTCAATCATTCAGAAATACTTCAGAAATTTCTCATAGGCAAAAACATGATCGATGAAAGTGTCAGATACTAAAATTAGCCTTTAGAAGAATCTGAAGTGATTGAGTTTGCAAAATTCTATTATTGCCATAGCTCAAAAGTTTAAAAGAAGAACTTCAGAAATTTTTCATTAAGTGCACAATGGTAATTAACAGGTAGTTGAACCTCAGAAGTTCTGAATACTAATTTCAGAAGTTCTGAAGTTGGATAGAAGAAGAAATTAGCAATGAAGCTTTAAATCCCCTTTTTCAAATGATTGGAAAGCAACCAAAAATAATCATTACAACTAAGATGTCTTTCGCAACTTATAAAAGGAGGATTCAAACATCTGGGAGAGTATCTGAGAAATAAGAGAAAAATTTGAACAAATTTACTCAAGCATTTACTCGAGTCTCCCCAGATGTAACTCCACGAGATCAACTCCATTGCACTACATTCCAACCAGCATTTAAAAGTAAATCATTTAACAACACTTAGTCTAATCTTTATTATTCTTTGCTGCTATATTTATTGTGTTTTTATCATTACGCTTCAAACACTCTATTTATTAAGAGGTATTTATTTCTATACATGTTTATTTACTATTTTCTTATTTGCAAGCAAGGCGCTTGCCTCTTATAGTGAATAAAATACAGGGAAACTTGCTAAAGATTATATAAGTTGTTGGTGAGCTTTGAAAACCAACTTGTAAAAGTTTGTTGGTGAAAACCAATAAGTGTTAGTGGAACCTAAGCTTAGTAAGAGAGGATAACTCAAAGAAGTGTAATAGGTACCCTGTTAAAGGTTGAACCACTATAAAAACCATTGTCTCAGTGTGCTATGTGATCTTTCCTATTTTATTTCAGCACTACCTTTTGAACTTGGCCAAAATTTTTAAAGGCTCAATTCATTCCCTCTCTTAAGCCACCATTAGCTAGGGACCAATAATTGGTATTAGAGCAGACTTCACTTGTTATTTCTTATATATCAGTCTATATAACTTGTAAATCAATCCTAATGGCTAGCTACTTTCACAACACTTCAGTTAATGGTCAATCCACTTCCAGACCCCCACTATTTGATGGCACGAACTATGGGTACTAGTAGATGAGAATGAAAAACTTCTTGATTGCCATAAACTATCAATTGTGGCTAACTATCCAAGATGGGATAATTATCCTAAATACAGAAGATAAGTATACCGCTGAGGACATCCAAGCAGTTGAAAGAGATGCCAATGCAAAGAACTTCCTTACTGTGCCCTTACACCCTCTGAGTTTGCCAAGATTTCCTCTTGTGATACTACTAAGGAAATCTAGGACAAACTGCAAGTTGCACACAAAAGAACAAAATAAGTGAGAGAAACTAAAATAAATCTTCTTGTGCAGGAATATGAATCTTTCAATATGAAGGAGACAATCAATTTTAGAGATATTTGGAAGATTTCAAAAGATAACAAATGGGGAAAAGAATCTAAGAGAGATGTAGGAACAACCCAAGTTGGTAAAGAAAATACTAAGGTCATTATCAAGGCAATGGATGCCTAAAGTAAGATTGATTTAGGAAGCAGAGAACCTAGACACGATGAGCCTAGAAGAGCTCGTGGGTTCTCTCATGACCCATGAGGTATTAATGAAACAGAAAACTATAGAAGATCTTAAGGGCAAGAAGACAATCAACCTTAGAGCTGAGTCAAAAGCTGATAACTCCTAAAGTGAAGCATCAAAAGAGGAGATGATGATGAGAACATGGGAATTATCACACAAAGATTTAAGTCCATGTTGAAGAAGAAAATATTTTGGGAGTAGTTCAAGAAATGATTCAAGAAGAAAAGGCAAATATAAAGAGTCTCCTACATGCTACAATTGTGGGAAGACTAGGCACATGAAGTTTGACTGCCTAGAACCTGATAAGAAGCAAAGTAATTAGTAAAAGAAGAAGTAGAACTCATAATTTGATAAGAAAAATGGCAACAATAACAATCACAATAGAATCAACAGAAAATTTGAGAAGAAAAAGAAGGCTCTAGAAGCATGGGAAATGCTAGAGAACATAATAAATGAGAGTGAAATTGAAGAGGATGAAGAACATGAAGTATAGATTAGTCAGCCTTCATTAAACAGGAATGATCAAAATGAATTCCACAGAAATTAGCTTCATGTCCATCCATGAAGAAGAGGTAACCTTTGACATCGAAACTCTAACTCATGAGGAGATGTTAGATAAACTATACTCAGACTTCTTGATTGTGAAAAATAAATACAAGGAGACTAAAAAGGAGCTTAAGAAAATTACCCTTGAATGTTCAAAATTAAAGGACAAAAATTTCAAGCTCAAGAGCAATCAAAATACCATCAATGAACTTGAGCAAGTCAAGGTTGAAAATAATGTCCTTAAAAAAACCTTGACTTCCACCTTATTAAGAATAAAACCTAAAAAGAAAGGTGGACAACAACAACATAGAAAACAAAGTGATACTTCTGGAAGAAAATAAGGACCCAAACAGACCATGATCTAGGTTCCTAAGGAAGTTGCATGTATAATAAATGCAACTCAGTCTCCATCAGCTAGAATAGTGGCACCCAAGAAGAAATAGGTACCAAAGTTTTATGCCACTAACCCACCTATACTCATTCTCGAATAAGTACCAAAAGTTAAAACTTAATTTTGTTTATGTAGTTGTGCTTGAGAGCCACAAGGATCAGCACGTGGCATATAGATAGTGGTTGCTCAAGGAACATGATAGGGAATAGGGAGCTGTTCACGGAGCTGAAAATGAAATCTGGTGGAACAATGACCTTTGGAGACAATGTAAAAGGTATAGTGGTTGGGATTAGTAAGGTTGGCTAACCACCACCTATCATAATTTTAGACATATTTCTTGTAGAAGGATTGAAATCTAATCTTCTAAGTATTAGTCAGTTTTGTGATAAAGGCTATAAGGTTGTGTTTGAATCTCAATTTTGTTCAGTTCTAGATAAGTCTCATTCAATTATAGTACTTGGTAGAAGGCATGAAATGTATATTTAGTCAATCTTTTTGATATCCAAGCTACTTATCTTGTTGTTAATGATAATGAATCCATACTATGGAATAGAAAACTAGGACATGTCAATAAAAATCTAATTGAAAAACAATACAATAAGGATCTTATTAATAACTTACCTAAACTTAAATTTAACCAAGAAAGGTTGTGTGAAAATGCTTAAAAGGTAAGCAAGTAAAAGAATCAATTAAATCAAACAAAGAAGTATACACAAAAAAACCCTTTTAGTTGCTAAATATGGGTACAGTTGGACCAAGAAGAACTAAAAGCCTTGAAGGGAAATAATATACAAATGTCATCGTGGATTACTATAGTAGATTGACCTGGGTAATGTTTCTCTAAAGATTAAGCTTTTTCATTTTTGAAGTATTTATTAAGCACGTGCAAAATGAATAAAGCTCTCATATTATTTCCATAATGACTGATCATAGTAGAAAGTTTGAAAATCATAAGTTCACAAATTTCTATGAAAGCACTATAATTCTTCAAACTTTTTCTACACCAAGAACACCCCAGTAAAATGGGGTAGCTGAGAGGAAAAACAGATCATTGCAAGAGATGGCAATGATTATGTTGAGTGATTACAATCTGCTTCAATATTTTTGGGTTAAAGCAATGAACACTGCACGCTACATTATCAATAGAATATTCACTAGGCCCTTACTTAACAAAACTTCATTTGAATTGCTTTATGGCAAGAAATCAAACAAGAAATTAAATATTTCTTATTTTCATACTTTTGATTGCAAATGCTTTATTCTTAATAATGACAAGGAAAATGTTGAAAAATTTGATAGTAGATGTGGTCAAGAAATATTTCTTAGTTATTCTATTATTAGCAAGGCATTTAAAGTGTACAACTTAAGACTTAAGATTGTAGAAGAATTTATTCATATTAAATTTGATGAACATACTGACCCTATAAAAAGAACTAGTGATTTTGATGATGAGACCGAAAACCTTACAACAAATGTAGAGAAACTAAAGTTACAAGATAAATAAGTAGAAGCTCCACAATTAGATACAACAATGGATGAAGTTAGACCATCAATAACATAATTAAATGAGCAAGGTAATACATTTCTTCCCAAAGATTGGAGGTTTATACATGTTCATCTTTAAAATTAGATAATTAATAATGTTTACGATAGAGTTAGAACTATATTATCTTATTACCAAGTATGTGGCAATTTTGCATTCATTTATCAACTAGAGCCAACTTGCATAGACCAAGCTTTAGAAGATGAAATTTGGATTTTAGCTATGCAAGAAGAATTAGACTAATTTAAAAGAAATGATGTGTGGACTATCATTCCAAGACTAGACTATTAATCTCTTATAGGTACTAAATGGGTCTATACGAACAAATTGAATGAATCAAGAATTGTAGTGAGGAATAAGGCAAGATTAGTAGCAAAAGGGTATTATTAAGAAGAGGTATTGACTTTGAAGAGTCATACTATAGCGCCTGTGGCATTAAAATTTGGAAAAATTGTATGAGAAATTGCCATGGATATGTGGTGTGCTATCGTAAGCAATCAAATTTAGAACCTTGCTTCAATTAAATTACTTGTAGTAGTATGAGTAAGGGTCGATCCCATGAAGAGTATCTACTTTAGTTTTATGCAATATACTCAAGAATGGGGGTTTTGAGTGCAATGAAAGTAATGTTGTAAAAGAAATCTATCAGAGAAGAAAACCTTGGTTCAAGTCAATATCTGCCATCAGAATCTTATAATTGATTATTGATACAATTATAAATCAATTCATACTTTGAATATTCACCATTGAAATTATTTTTCCTATCTCTCCTTTGACATAATTAATTAGAAACCAGCGTTCTAATTAACCCTAACTACTAAACAATCCTAGACCAGCATTAAAGGTTTAATCTAATAGCAACTTTAAGATTTATAGAGATTGGTGAAACTAAACAATATAAGCACCAGTGGTTGCATTTAACTTAATCAAATATTCTTCCTAAGATTTAATAACGGAAACAACAACAAATTATTAAACCCTAGTTGTTTCGCAGATAAGAGTGATCAAATAATTACAGATTTAATATCTAATTTAGCAATAGATTATAATGAATAGTAAACTAGTAGGCCTCCTAGCAAACACAACAATCATGAAAATAAGTATAGAAGAATATTCAATACTTAAAGTATGTCTTGAATAATTAAAACAAATTAGATTTCACAATATATTGATTCTGAGGCTTTTGTCTCCTTAAACCAAGAATAAACATTTAGCCATACAGGGCCATTAAATCACAAATAAAGTAAAATAGAAAAGAGAGAAGAAGAAGAAGATTCTCTATCAAAAGTCACCAAAAAGTCTTACTCAAACCCTCGCAAAATGAACCCCCCAAAACCTTAGGGAATTGTTATTTAAACAGAGCTAGAATTACGCAAAATTTGCAAAATCCGCAGAATTTGAAAAGTATTGGTTGGACGCTAGTGCCGCCGAAGCTGGATTGGTGCTGCCAATGCCACCATGCTATCTGGTGGTCAGGTGGTTGAAGGGGTGTTAGCACCGATGGCTCCAGTCTACTACCTCCAGTATTGCTTTGCTCGTTTGCTTCTCCTTTGTACTTCATCCTACCTTTTGCTTTCCTTCTCTTAGTTGCCCTTGATACAATCTTTATCTTTCAAAACTCCTAACATGGAAGTTGTAGATTTTTTTTTTCAGAACATCTTTAATCATCTCAATCAGAGGTCGGATTAGAGATTTATGCTCAAAATACAGAGTGATACTAAAGTTATCCAAAATCCTTTAATTAACTTCTTTTGGCACTTAACCACTCCAATTGTCTCCTAAATCAAAATATAAGAACAATGATTATATTTAAGAATCAAATAGGAGTAAAAGATTAAGGGAATAAAATATAATATTTTACATTCTCATCAAATTTCCTCAGACTTAAACTTTGCTAATCCTCAGGCAAACTCAAATTCGCTCTCTCCCAAAAGAACATCAAGGTTGCAATTATCGTAAACAAAGAACAACCAAACTCTTCAAAACTCATAACACTTCATGAATAACTTGTTCTTATACAACTTACAATCACTTAGTAAGCATTATCTCTTGAAGATAGATTAAACTAAATAAGTAAAAACCTCACGGAAATAAACACTCTACTCTTATGTGCTTGAAGGCTATATATCTCATTCAAATTCATTCCAATAAAAATGATCTATCATAAGCTTGCATATCTTCTCATTCTCCATCATTAGGATCACATGCATATCATGAATCATAAAAACTTTTCATGGGTTGTAACGGGGTTTGGGGTAAAGGTGAGAAATATTTGGGAATATAGTTCAAAAGCCATTGAAATTAGTGAAGCACAAATAAATCAACTCAACCTTAAATATATAAGATATATAAAGCTACTTGTTTTATCCAACATCTTTTACCTTTGAATACATGATGTATAAACATACTCCTTCCTTTGGAATTTTGATATTTTCTTTTCTTTTTTCTTTTTCTTTCACTTTGACATTTTTTTTTCAATTTTAAGAACGAAAACATGTTTTATTTCACCAATCATAGCCATTCCACAAATTTTGACACCCCCACACTTTATTTCTTGTACACTCATATATAGGACAATGATGACCCATGCTCCACTAGATCTATGGCTTGGGTAAAGATATTATTTTTCTAGGTTTCAAGCTTATAACATAGGTTCACAATAAAAATCCATAAAGCTCGAAGAGGCTCAACAAGAGGAAAAATTAATCACAAGGTAGGTTATTTGGATCATGTAGTTCAAACAAAGAAAGCCTTAAACATGTTCATGCATGCATGTATCAATGCAATCTTAAAGAGAATCAAGGCAAGTTCTAGAGAAACAAATCCATGGAAGAATATTTCTCATGAAGAAAAAGAATGAGACTGATGTAGATGTGTCAGTATAAAGGCTCAAAATCTCACCAGCTTTTATCTACAAAATTTAGTCATCACCATTCTCAAGGAAAATAACTGAAGCAAGCAATTTTAAATTAAAAGATTACTTATTCAATCATGTTATAAATTTTTCAAGCTTAGTTGAATCTTACTCATAAATCTTCAACCTCAAATCATCAGAAACTACCAAAACAAAGGATAAAACTAACTCTCTCAATTTTTTTCAAAAATAAAAGCAAAGATAAAAATAAAAACAAAAAACATAACCTAAACCTCAATTCCCTCCCCTACACTTAAAACTTATATTGTCCCCAATGTAAGGTCAAATGCAAAGAAGATGCAAAAATAAGCATAATATAAATGCGAAAATAAGAATGAAATAAGAAAAAGAAATGCAAACTCCCCTTGGGCTACCTCCCAAATAGCACTTTTGTTTATAGTCATTGGCTCGACTCAATGCTTTCTCCTTCAATCCATGTAAATTGGTTGTTCAAGATCCACTTCTACAACATTTTCAACTTGTAGTCCTTCATAGAAAGGCTTAAGTCCATGATCATTCACTGTGAACTTTGAATTTCAACTGCACCATGAGGAAAAACTTTAGTGACAATAAAAGATCCATTCCAACAAGAACATAACTTACATGAAAAGAAACAAAGTCGTGAATGGTATAAAAGGACTTTCTAACCATCATTAGACTCTTTCCTAGAAATCATCTTGTCATGAAAAGCCTTTGTCTATTCATTGTAAATTCTTGCACTCTCATAGGTGTCATTATGAATTTCCTCTAACTCTTATAGTTGCAACTTCTTGTGCTCTTCACTTTCATCCATGTTTATGTTGAAACTCTTGTAACCTAATAAGCCTTGTGTTCTAACTCAATGGGAAGGTGACATGGTTTCCCAAACACTAGCCGATAAGGTGACATACCAATAGGTGTCTTGTATGTAATCTGTATGCCCACAAGGCATCAATCAAGGGCAAACTCCAATCTTTTCTATTAGGATTAACTGTCTTTTCAAGTATGGACTTGATCTCCTGATTTGATACTTCTGCTTATCCACTAGTTTGCTGATGATAGGCAGTTGACACCTTATGGATCACATGATACTTCTTTAGTAAAGCTTCAACAATTCAATTGCAAAAGTGAGTGCCTCAATCACTTATCAGAGCTCTTAGAATTCCAAACTTGAAGAATATGTTAGCCCTAATAAAATTTACAATAGTTTTAGAATCATTAGTCTTGGTGGCTTTATCTTTCACCCATTTTGAAACATAATCAACAACAAGTAAAATGTAAAGAAAACCAAAAGATACAGGGAATGGTCCTATGAAATCGATGCCCCAAACATCAAAAATTTCAAAAACTAGTATGGAAGTTTGTGGCATCTCATTCCTTTGGGATAGATTACTTGTCCTTTGACACTGATCACACAATTTGCAAAAAGAATATGAATCCCAAAATAAAGATGACCAATAAAAATCATACTCTGGCACTTTTCTCGCCATCCTCTTAGCTCCAAAGTGATCTCCACAAGTATAAGAATGACAAAAGGTGAGTATAGAGAGAAATTAATTTTTAGGAATACACCTTATCACTTGATCTGCACAATGCTTCCACAAGTATGGGTTATCCCAAATATAATATTTTTCATCATTCTTAAACTTATTTCTTTGAGCCTTAGACAAAAGAGAAGGTAACCTGTTATGACCAAATAACTTACCATATCCGCATACCAAGGTAATTTCTCACTAGCAGAGAGCAATTGCTCACTCTGCATGAACTAGATGACTTAAATGATCTACAACACGATTTTGTGTCCCTCTTTATCTTTGATCTCAAAGTCAAATTCACTTAAGAGAAATATTCACCTTATCAACTTTGGTTTTGCTTTCTTCTTTGTCATCACTTGAGCAGCGGCAGACGGCGAGAAGTCGGCAGAAGACTTGGAAGTCCAACCAGCAACAAGCAGCCTCATCAGCAAAAAGGAAGACAATGGGTTCTTTAACACTTCTTTGAATTTTTTTAGCAAAAATAAGCAAAGATTCGGTGCGGGGAAGAGTCATCGGACATTAGATGGCCTATGGAGACATTCTGATCGGAGTAGATCGACCATCTGATGATCGAATGGTGGCGGCACAAGGGGGTAGTGATAGTCTGCAGTCGTCAACAATAAGAACGTTGATGGGTTTTCAATGATTCTTCAAAATTCCTTACCGAAAATGGGGAAGACTGGTCAGACGGTGGCGGTACAAAGGGCAGCAACAACTTGCGGTTATTGGCAACTTCACATGATCAGCGATAACATGCGCAAAGTTACACGGATGGATTTTTTCTCTCTGCCGAAGTTAGGAGGTCAGCAACTATCCACAACAAGCAGAGGTAGCAGAGGGATGACCATTGTTGGTTGACGCCTGTGCAGGATATTTAGGTTTGAGAAGATGACATCCGATCAATCTAGAATGAGCAAACAACTGGATTTATTCTTCATGAATGACGCAAATGGAGCAGGAGAGATGTGTCTACACTATGAACAAAGCAGCTAGATTTATTCTTCAACTAATAGATCTATCTGCTGGATAATTTTTCCACCCATGCAAGAGAGACTTCCACCTGTGCAATCAAGGTAGTCACGAGAGGTCTTTTACTCGTGCAAAGATGCAATATTGTCCATCGGATATAGACCTTACCCACGCAGCTAAGGAGTTGACATGGCCATGCAGGTGGGGACTATCTCTTGCCTGTACAATTGGGCATGATTTATCCAAGGATGGCTTGAGTTGAGAAAATGTGCAATTGGGAAGCACAAAAATTATGCTAACATGTTGTGCAATTGATGCTGGAAAACATGCAGAGGAGAAGAAATTAGCAAAATATGTGGCAAACTCGGTGTGCATTTTCATAAACAGTAAATGGATGGGAATTATTGTCCAAATCATTTTTTTAAAAGCTAAAATTAATATATATGTATGAATACATATATAAAAAGGCTTGCAAATTAACTCTAAAATAATAGGTTTTTGAAAATATACTAGGGTATATAAAAGGGTATTTATTTTAGAAACTTGCTCATACATTACATAAATTAATTGCATGGTACTCACATTAGATATGCATATAATTAATTGGATGTTGGCAATCCATTTCGCTAGAAATATTTCAATTAATCAAATAAAATATTTAGGGTTAGCCAAAAGTGCAAGTGAGAATTCCAAAATCTCAATGATGTGGCAATTAGGCTCCTTCCAAGGCGTGACAGTTAGCTCTCTTCCAAGGCGTGGCTTCCAAGGCATGGCAGTCAGGCTCCCTCGAAGGCATGGCAATTAGGCTCACTTCCGAGGCATGGTAGTTAGACTTCCTTCCAAGACGTGACAGTTAGGCTCCTTCCAAGGCATAGTAATCAGGCTCCTTCCAAGTTGTGGCAGTCAGACTCCTTCCCAAGATGTGGTAGTCAGGATCCAATTTCCCAAAATGTACAAAATGCCTTTACAGGTGCAACCAAGGCATATTTCCCAAAATGCCCAAATTGTCCCTAGAGACTCAAAAACTAGAAATACCCCTTCCCTTGACCTTGAATAGATATAGAATTTCTTCTAAAAGAGTTTGGAGGAGTCTTCAAGAGGCAAGTGCCTCCCTTGACACCAGTGGCCCCATTGGCAATTTCTTTGGTGCCTGAGGGTACTCTACCATGGCCCTACCATGGTACACACATGGGTCTCACCCATGCTATGGTAATGATGGGTCTCATATAATTAATAGACAATAGGATAATACTGGATTAGATACTTAAAATATATTAAAACCTGTTTGAATACTAATTAAAGTCCATAAACAGCAGAGTTACCTTGTAAATGCCCTATAAATCAGGAAACTAATGACATTATTTTAAATTAATTAAGAACTATCATTTAGCATTAATTATTATCATTAGTGCTAATCATGATTAGGCTCAATTAACTCAAAGTATTATTAGGTTTAATTCATGCAACCTGGATATTCAATCTTCCACTATATAAATGGTAGAGATCGCTCACTTTTAGTTTTCCATGGGATATTAGAAAAAACCACTCACCAACTTATTCAAAAGCCTAAGTCTATGACCGTCATTGAGTCATCACTTACCAAGTCAAACCTTAGCAAACACCATTCACCAAATCATTTAAAAGCCTAAGTAGGATTGAGTCACTGTGTCACGTCTCACTGAGTCAAACCTTAACAAATATCATTCATCAAATCAGCCAAATCTAGTCAACCTGGCCCACTCTGCCTACGCTTCTTATGGGTAATCGAGAGAGCTAAGCCAAATTCAGTCATCCTAGTCCCACTTTTTCGAAGCTTCTTATGGGTAATTAAGAGAGCTGAACTAAATCCAATCATCTTGGTCCCATTCTTCCTAAGCTTTTCATGGGTAATTAATAGAGCTGAGTTAAATTCAGTCATCCTGGTCTCACTTTTCCTAAGCTTCTCATGGGCAATTGAGAGAGCCGAGCTAAATCTAATAATCCTAGTGCCACTCTTCCTAAGCTTCTCATGGATAATTAAGAGAGTGGAGCTAAATCCAATTATCCTGGTCCCACTCTTCCTAAGTTTCCCATGAGTAATTGAGAGAGCCGAGCTAAATCCAGTTAATCTGACCCATTTTTCTTAAACTTCTCATGAGCAATGAGACAAAGTTGAACTAAACCTAAGTAACTTATTTTCTTATGATCTCTTTCATGTTTAAACACAATAGAGATCACTCGATCCCGAGTCCTTCCGGGATGTACCAATTAGGTCGAAAAACACCTACCATCTCTATAGTTTTTTACAGTTTAAATAATAGAAATCACCCAATCTTGATTCTACCTAGGACAACCAACTGAATCAAAATACTCATTCTTTAGGTTGACCCAGAGTTTAGCAATCCAGTCTAGAATTGTGTCATACTTTCTGCCCATTGGCTTGAGATGATCTCCTAAATATCAAGTCATCGCAATGTGCTCGGTGATCCCGAAGACAACATACATTTATTTTGAGAGAGTGTGTGTTTTATTTTTGGGTCTCTAAGATGTATTGTACTTTTTCTTTTAATCAAGGATTTTCTCCTATTATGGATTTGTAATTAGGACCACTTGTGGTTTAGGATGTGAATGTATAATTTTCTTATGTACACAACACGTATAATCAATTGAGGACAATCAATAACAAAATAGAAATTGTTTGATTCATTCCAATATGATAAATCTCTTTATGTTGTTCCATTTTTGTTTATTTTGTTTTCCCTTTTTATACTTGTTACAAAGTCTCCCAAGTGTTTTCACTCCAAGTACTGCCAAGATCAAAGAACTTGAAGGTGCCTCAAGGGAGTTTGTACTTTATCTGTGTACTCATCCACCTATATAGAGGCATTCTCTTATACACCCAATACGTGTAAAGTTATAGTTTTTAGTTAGCTCAGGAAACCAGGTTGTTGAGTTAGTAGTGAGCTTAGGAAAACTATTAAGTTTGCTAGTAATCTTTAAAATCAGTGAGTTACCTGGTGAGCTTGGAAAAACTAGAAGATTATTGGGAACACTAATTTATGCCCCTTAGAGCTGGAATCTACAAGAGTGCTAGGACCACTAGTTACGTCCCCTAAAGAAGATCTAGAGGAGTCTTGGGAGCATTAGTTACACCCCCTAAAGCGAATTTAGAAAAGTGCTAGGAGCATTATTGTATTTTTATTATACAAGATAGTGAAACTCATAACACAAGAAGAGTGTGCTATTGGAAGAGCGGAGTAGGGAGGTTGTCTGAATTACTATGAAAAATTATGTTGATTGTGTATGTGTTGTTTTTAATTGTTTTACTTTCCTTGGCTTTACTAATTTCTTATTTACTTTATATTGCATAGCGCATCTAATAAGGGTTAAGTAATAAATTTTTATAAATCCAATTCACCCCTCTTAGATTAAACCACCCTATAGGGACCAACATTTAGCTCATAATGTAATCAAAAGAAATCATAAACATTATCTTAAACATGGTTGAGAAATGAAAAAGAATTGAAAAAGAACTAAGAAAGATAAGAAAATGAATTCTTCTCTATGTAGCAATCTCTTTCTCTTCCTTTAATCTCCCTTTAAAATCTCCTCTTTTGCTTCCAAAACTCTTCTCTCCTTGCCAGTCAGGTTCTCCCCCTCGTTTTCCACCTTAAAACCTCTTTAAATAACCCAATTTAGGGTTTGTTTCACTTTTATACGAATTCCCAAAGTGATTTGCACACAAAGTATGCAAATTACTTAAAATAACATAATTTCGCACTTACGGATTGTGTCTACTTGCAACATTTCAAATAGATTGTGGGCATTGTGGTACCCAAATTGCTGCCCAAAAGGGTCACCAGGAAAAACATTCAGTATTTTGACCTTAAGTTTTTCATAATATGTCAAAATTATGTGATTCTTAGTGCTTTGAAAAGATAATTCGAAGGTCTACAACTTCCATGTTTAACACTTTCTCCAAATCAGTCTCCATCTATACTAAAAATTTATGACAAGTTATGCCTTTTTCATATTCAGCTTCTTTTTGATAAGTTTTGGTACATAAAATAACAACTTACTCCATTAAATATAATATTTAATCAAATATGATTATAAACCACTAAAATCATGTTAATTGAGGATCCAAAATATGTGAATTTATGCATTAAAATATAATAAATTATAAGCTTATCAACAGTCGAGATTGAATGAACGAAGGCATTGATCTTATTCCACAGTTGAATTATGCTGCAAATTGAATGTATAAAACACTAAACTAATTCCCTCTTAAATCTTTTTTATTACTTCTCCATTTGTTAATTTTTTTAACTAATTCATTCGTGTAATTCCTAACCCTGACACTGTTTACCATTATCACACATTAAATAGTTAAAAGGAGAATTTTTAGAGACTAGAGCATGAGGCAAATGAATAATGGAATGATGAATTTTATTAAAGGTAATGAGCAATACAATATTTCTTAGATACCATTTTAGGTTGCATTCATCTCCCATGAATGGAAAAGCTAATAAATAATACTACCTAAACTGAAAGTGTAATTGCTCCATGTAAACTAAAATACATTGCGTGCTAATCTTCTTCTTCTTCCTAGTTTCAAAAACCAGCTACAGAGAGAGACAACAAGGAGTCAGAGGCAAGATGGAGGGCTCTGTGATCCTGTTGAAGTTCCTATAGTGTTAAAACATCTTGCCTGAGCAGGTCCTTCAGGCCCCTTGTACTGCAAATTGATGTTGTTCATCTTCAAATTCTGACACGGCGTGCCTTCGCTGCACACCAGATTGATTGCTATCTGGGATGACGAAGTGCCCCTAATGTTATTGAAGCTAATGTCACTGATCTGTACCCGTGAAGGACTCTGCAACAGCGAAAACATAGAATATAAGTCCAAGCATTCCTGAAAGACAATGCATTAAGGGGAGTGGGGAAATACCTTTCCGCTGCAGTCCGAACCTGGGCAATACAGCTGATCTATTATGATTGGAAATCTCACATGTCTCATGATTATATCTTCAAAAGTGAAGTTGGTCGCAGACATGACAGCAGAATCTGGCCATGTTTTGATCCTTAAGCCATTGTCCGTATTCGATAGGGTGCAGTTCCTCACAGTTATACCTTTGACATCTTTGTCGTCAGGGTTTTTGCCAAGGCTACCTACACTTATACCATGGCCGGGGCCACAAAATACATTGGAGATAGAAACATCTGAGGTGCCAGGCCCAATGGAGATGCAATCATCGCCAGTGCCTATCAAGGAACGAGATATCCTGACTCCAGCTGAGCTTCCAATGTGTATGCCGTCGGTGTTGGGGCTCTCAGCAGGAGCAGTGATTTTGACATTCTTGAAATTGATGTTGTTGCACTGGAAGACATTCACGTGGAATTGCTTGCTATCAACTGAAGATATGCCTCGGATTGTGGAGTCATTGACGAAGCTGAACCTCAATGACTGCAACACAGAGTATATTACAACACAGCAATTTCTCACATCGGTAATCATATCTCAATGCATTAGCCATGAGAAGGGGAGGGAAACAATGAAAATCTCTGTGATACATACTACTGGAAGATGCTTGCAATTTTCTGTTTGGTGGCAGTTGTTCTGGGGCCAAGCTAAAGCTCCTTGGCCATGGAATATTCCTCCTCCGGTGAGCAAGAAACCGCTGACATAGCGGAATTCTACCCAGCTTTCTGATGGGAACTTGTCAAGACCAGGCGCCTTCACCACCCCCGAAAGTTGAAACGTTATGGGGCCCTTGCATGGGCCTGAAAACTCCACGGGACCCAGAAGGAAAGTTCCCTTGGGAATGAAGACTCTGCCCATACCATTCCATGCACAGGCCCCCTTCCAAGCATCCAAAAATGCCTGCACAACATACAAACGCGATAGCAACTTAGACCATTTTCCAGTTGAAAAGTGAGAGAAAAAAGTATCAAAGGAAAAAAAATGCTATATATAGTGGATATTTCTTTTTTAAAAATTCTAAATTCAAATCTCTTTAGGCAGTATAATAGCAAGAGAAAACGCTACTAAGTATGTACAGCTGACAGCTTAATCTAACCTTGCTGCTATCTGTTTTTCCATCCGCAACAGCGCCAAAATGCTGCACATTGAAGACTTTCATAGACGCAGTGGCTTGTCCTGTGAACAACAGAAACAAGATCGCCAGTAAATGGTTGAATTTCGAAGGCATATTGAGTAGGTGTGTGGAGATATTAGATTCTTCGTTTTGGCTTTCGTATAGTAAGTAAGAACGAGAAGAGCAATGGAGTTGTGGGTATTTATAGAGAGACATGGAGTGACAGTTAATAAATACAAGGATATATTTATTTCTCTCCCTTTTTTTCCTTCCTTGAAGCAACATGGAAGGAAAGCTAGTTGGCAATTATCTTTCAGAAGACTGGCACCGTTGAGACATCTCCGCCGAGAAGTTGGCAAAGAATGCAAGAAACATTGGGGAATTCTATTTATAAACTGGCACATCCTCCACGAGAATGATCAATGTGCCCACCTCATTTGCTAGTGACAATCCATTGATATCCATAATTTTTTTTGTCAATAAGATAATTAATGTATCGCCGTGGCCATTTACCTGGATAATTCTTTAGTATATTTCTACATTTATAACTTGATAATCTAAAGCAAATTATCGTATTGTGTTTGTAGCTTATCTTTAACAAAAGATATCATAATTTTTCACAAGAGATAGCAATGGTTTAGAAAACAGATGAGCTCGGCCTAACCGGTTGTTGTAACCAAAGCTATTCCCTTCCTAAATTGGATTTGATAGCTTGATAAAACTTCTAGCGTGACAGTATTCATTTCGCATTGAGGCATTTTCTTTATTTTTATTCTATTCATGTCAAACTTTTTCGATGCGCCAGCTGAAAGGGTTTAAATCAAACCACTATTGGGGGTTCTTAAAACATTGGAAATTCATAAATCCACCTGATCCGTGATATTTTGTAAGAATATGGGCCGCATCCTCGCCAAAGTATCAATTCCATAATCCATACGTGAAATTCAGCGCCGTTTTCAACAGTGTTGCACTGACACCTTCCTTTCCAAACTCTGTCATTTTAGGTTTTTCTTTCAAAACAATACCCTATGGGGGTTTTCCAGCTCTCCCTCTCTCGTGCTTTGGATTAGTTACTAAAACTGTTTTTCCTAATTTGCCACGTACCTAAAAACCACCTCAGCTGTGAGCCATAAATGGACGGCTAAAACGTGGGTATAGGCAGGACAAATAGAGAAGATACTTGTGCACAATAGATGCCACGATTTTAGGTATAAATTGAAAGACTAATTTTGATATAAGCATTTCAAAATGGGCATAACAGAACTTACAATTTCACACATGAAATTCAATTCATTAATTATGTGTAGAATGAAATTTTTGATTGAGTTTGCAAATTTGGCATCATATACAAGTCAAATGAATACCAGATGAGGCGTCATTACTTCATATCATATATAAAAATTTATATTTATAATTAAGAGATCAGTAAAAGCAGTCAAAATGGCGGAATATATGTAAGAAGTTTGCAAGAAAAGCATCTTTAAGGCTTTTTGGGAAATAATTTCATAATAATGTTGCCATAGATATTTTCAAGCAAATGATCCGGTTTGGGTCTATGATGATGTGTAGGTTGAATTCAATTCATTCATCATGTTTATCCATTTAATAAGATTAATAAAATTATCTTATTTGAAAACTTAAATGAATTAACAAATTCATAGAATCTCAAAGTAAATATGCACCAGCGAAAACCTACATTCTTATTTGTGAATTGTGATATATTTAAGTTTTTAATTAAAATATTTTTTAATCTTAAAAAACTGATATAATAAATGAATTAGATTCAACCTATGCATTATTATAAGATCAAAATAGACCATTGCATGAAAAATTCTATGATAAAAAGTCAACATGGAATCGTTTCCCTTTTCATTATATAAGTATGTTATCATAAAAATTTATATAAGATAAAGTTGCAAAGTATCATCTAGAATTAGCGTTCACAAAATATCTATATCTAAAGAAATTGAATTCTGTTAGAGAATGATAGAAAAGGATTAAAGAAAAGATGGGGAAAATGACAGGAGGGGAAAATAATAATCCAACAGAAGAGAAAATAATAGAAAAATAATCAATCCAATAGAAAAAGGAAATATAGTAGAAAATTAAAGATAAAACAAATTAAAAGAAGGCAGGAGGAGTATACAAAAATACCAAGCTTTAGAAGGGGTAATAGTAATCCGATATAAGGGAAAACAATAAAAAAAGTCAATGCAATATATTGAAAAGTAAAAAAAAACAAAAATTAAAGAAAAATAAAAGAAGGGTGGAGGAAGGAAGGTTGAATACAAAAATACCAGGTTTCCAGCATCAACAAGATGGATTTATAGACGTCAACAAAACCCAATTGAGATTTTAAATCTGGTCTGCACTGGGCCCTTTGAGGCCCGGACCCGCCTATTCTCTGGTTCTCTTCTCGCTCTCGTGTATTAGAGGCACGGGGTTTTCGCCTGCTCTCATTTCTCTCAGGTGGCAGCGGCGGGGCCGCACACCAAAGGCACAAGTGAAAACGGCCAGAGCCAAAACTCCGACGTCGGCGCAATAGCAAGTCTCTCCTTCTCTCCTCCCTTCATTCTCCATCCCTCATTTTCGCCCTAATCTCCCATGAAATCCCCAACTTATCCTCTTATGGGCGTCTCGAAAATCCAGTCTTTTACCTCACATACGGCGAAACGCTTCTTTCTCTCTCGCTCCTTATCCTGCCCCTCTTCCGCCCTGCCACAGCAACAGCAACAAAAACAACCCCAGCAGCAGCAGCAGCTCGATCAGAACAAACACCTCTGGGAGGTAACGGCTCACCTTCTTTCCTCTCCATCTCTCAACATCGCCAAATCCAAGCAAATCCTCAGCATCCTCTCGCCTTCGGTTTTCGATTGCATTTTTGGGGAGATCCGACCTTCCATTAACCCGAAGACGACCTTGCATTTCTTTTCTTATGCATCCGACCATGCACATTTCGAATTCGGGTTGAAATCCTATTCCATATTGATCCACGCGTTGATCCAATCCAATCTGATTGCTCCTGCACGGTTGCTTTTGATCCGTGTCATTGATCGGAAGCTTCCAGTCCATCTTGATAGCCAAGACAGCATTCATCTGGCAGTCGCTCAATCGATTGTCGATACAAGGAATGATGATGAATCGATGGCGGCAATTGATATGTTGATACATGTCTTCTGTTCCCAGTTCAAACAGGTAGTGATTGGTTTTCATGTGTTCCAGATGGTGGCAGGGCTCTGTCTGTTTCCTTCTTTGAAAACATGCAATTTCCTGTTGAATTCACTTGTGAAATCCAATAAATTTGAGAGGAGTTTTGAACTTTTTGAAGTTATGTGCCAAAATGGGTTGACGGACATTTACTCATTTGGGACTGCCATTAACGGGTATTGCAAGGGTGGAAAGGTTGAAAGTGCGATCCAATTGTTTCCAAAAATGCTGAAGTTGGGAATCATGCCAAGTGTTATTATGTATAACACCCTTATTGATGGATTATGCAAGAAGGGTGATTTAGATGCTGCATTGAAATTCAAAGACAAAATGGCGAAAGCTGGCGTGAGACCGAATCTGATTACTTATGGTGCTATAATAAATGGCATGATAAAATTGGAAAGATTTCAGGATGTGGTTCATGTTCTAAATGAGATGTTAGAAAATGGGATTGAGCCCAACATTATAATTTACAATACTTTGATTGATGGGTATTGTAAAACAGGTAATTTTGAGGCCGTGTCAAAGATATGGAATGAGATGGTTAGTAAGGGGATTGAACCGACTTCAGTTACTTATAATTCATTTATGCAAGGGTTGTGCAAGTCAGGTCAAATGGAAAAGGCAGAATATGTTTTAGAAGAAATGCTATCAAATGGTATTAGTCCGCATAATGAGGCATTTGGTTCAGTTATTTATTCGCAATGCATGAAATCTCAATTGGATGCTGCTGTTAGGTTTATACAGGAGATGTTGCTGAGGAATCTACGGCCTAATGATGCAGTTGTGACTACATTGGTTGATCAGCTTTGTAAGGTTGGTCTGTGTCAGAAAGGAATGGATATTTGGTTTAAGATGTCAGCCAAAGGTTTTGCAGTCAGCACAATTACTTGTAATGCTTTGATCCATGGGTTTTGTAAGGCTGGGAATATAAAAGAGGCAGTTGAAGTGTTGAAGGAAATGCTAGAAAGGGGTGTGGCATTGGATTCCGCAACATATAACACACTTATTTCTGGATGTTGTAACTATGGAAAAATGGAAGAAGGGTTTAAGCTGAAAGATGATATGATCAAAAGGGGACTGAAACCTGATATGTTTACTTACAACGCACTTATACATGGGCTGTGTAATTCAGGTAAAATGGAGGAGGCCCTTACCTTTTGGAATGAGAACCTAAAAGATGGTCTCGTGCCCAATGTTTTTAGCTACGGTGCTATGATTGATGGCTATATTAAAGTTAATAGACTCCGTGAGGCAGAAAAGCTTTTCAAGGAGTTGCACACCCATGGTTTAGAGCCAAATGATGTTGTGTATACCATGATCATTGGTGGATACTGTAAATGTGGGAATATGGAAGAGGCTTTGAAACTTTTTGATGAAATGAGAAATAAGGGCATTGCACCATCTGTTGTGACATATTCGTCCCTAATAGATGGGACATGTCGGGCTGGTCGTGCAGAGGAAGCAAAGTGTTTTCTGTATGAAATGAGAAAGGAGGGGTTGTTACCTAGTGTTGTGTGTTATACTGCATTGATTCGTGGTTATTGCAGGATGGGGCAGATGGATGTGGCAAGAGAGATCTTCAAGGAAATGCATGATAATGGTGTTGCTCCAAATAAGATTACTTACACCGTTTTAATAAGTGGGTATTGTCAAATGGGAGATATGAAAGAATCAATTAAACTTCTAGATGAGATGGTGGAGAATAAAGTGGCTCCAGATATTGTCACATATAATACTTTGATTAATGGTTTTTGTAAGGTAGGAAAAATGGAGGAGGCTTTTGAAATGTGCAATCAAATGTCTCAAAGGGGTCTCATTTTTGATGAAGTTACATATACTACGTTGGTTCATGGGCTATCAAGTTCTGGCTATGTCAGAGAAGCTTGTTTAATATCTGAAGACATTGTAAAGCGGAATTTGGTTCCTCAGCATGTGAAACCATTTTTATCAATTGGGCTGCTTTCTGAGCTTGAAAGATAGTTCTCAAAGGAGCCAATTAGCTAGTTTGACTAATACTTCTAGTTTATGCGGACATTGCTACATACCTGAACATCAGTCATTTTCCTTGTGGAATGGCCCTCAGGCACCAACCATCAGTCATTTTTCTGGTGGAATGGCTCTCGGTTAAGTCTTAAGAGGGCATTGGTGATTTCTTAAAATGAACCTACTTTAACAGGTTAGAATCCTTATGAGATTCATTTAGCTTCACATTAAACGTTTTGTTTTAGTTGTTAAAAAGTGATAATTCATTTGTTGAAGTGTTATTTACTGGGTGTAAAATCCTTGCTGCATCGTTGACATGTGCTCCTGGATCATCCCATTGCAGGCATTTTTACTGTTGGAGAATGTACAAGTGCTATGTAATCTCATTCTCAAGGAGGTATTCTATATCTTACCCTGCTCTTTATATTGATGGGCCAGGTTAAAATCAAGATTGTCATGGTTATGATTTGCTTGTGAAAAGAATCAAATGGCAACCAGATTGTTAGGATGTAAGCACAGCCTGAGTCAACAGTAGACAACTCTTAAACCATTCATATATCATGCTGTTCTTTGACAAGCTGAGCTAGGCACAACCTTTTCATGCATATGCTTCATAGCTATCCTCCAGCATACCTCTCTCTAACTCATGTATATGCAGATGTTCATGATCAGATTTCTGGAGTTAGGATTTTTATATAGAAAGGTAGTACTCCTGGAGAAAATCACGTTCTCTTAAGTGTCTTGAGTTTTAAAAAATGGTGGAAGTACATATTCTTTAGCTTGATTATGAAAACTACTCTGCTAAGGATGCTTTTAGTTGGGATGTAAAAGAAGCTCCCCAAGCCCAGAGCATGCTAATGTTGATATATTATGTTATACTTTACAGGCCAAACAGAACCAAGTTTGGCACTTGGTTACTGATAATATCATGCCCCCTGTGTGGATCTATACCAAGATTGATGGTGTCCAGCTAGAGGATTTTAAAATTATGAACTGTGAGTTCCAATGTTTTGAACATTCTCTTTTTGCAAAATCTCTACCATCTGCAATATGTGTGAGATCAAGTTTTACTGCTTTAGAAACTGAGGAAAAAGATTATATATATATATATATATATTCGTTTCCTTTTTCTTTCCAAAAGCCTGATCTTCATGGTTTCTCTACCCAATCTGTGTTTGGATGCAAAATTTCTCAAAAGGAGTTATTTAAATACAATTACAAGACAATTATGCCCAAAAAGTGAAGACCAATCATTTGCTGCTGCTGTCATTGTCACCAGCACCCTTTTCCCCCTTTCTCATCTTCCTCTTCCCAGTTGATACATCACTAATCCAAACCATCGATATATTTATCTTTACAATGGATGAAAATCCATAAAAAATCCAAATGTTTTTAATTTGAGAAAATACATCGAAGGCTGAGTTTTTCAGCAGATTATAGGGTTAGAGAACAATAGTTTGAAGATCCCAATCTTGACATCTTGAGAATTCCCCAGTCTGCAGTGATGCCCATCAGAAAATTAGTCCTGATCAATAAACTATGTGCCGGCTTATATGTGGTCCTCCATCTCAAGTTAACATGCTTTTGTTTCTGATCCAGAAGCTCTCAACTTCTCTGGATTTTTTCTAATCTGTCATTTTAAATTTCAGCATGGGATGGTTGAAATGACCATGCAATGAAGTACTCTGCAGACATGGAAATTGGTTTCTGGACTTCTTAAGCTATGATTACTTATTTACTTGGATTTCATGTGGTAAGTCATCATATTTTTGCTTTGTTTCCCTTACTTATTTTTGATGACACATGTTTGAAACTTTGACATGATGATATGTAGCATTTTAGCATACGCTCAAAGTGGTATTTACTTGATTGTGTTTTGCAGCATTCAGAGTGGTTTAAAGGTTAAAAGTTCTTTCAAACTTCTAATCTGACCTAGCAGAAACAAACTTGGCAGAAAGCATTCAACCAACCTCTGATTCTCCTGATACTATCATAAATTAAAAAGTATTGCGAGATTGAATTGTACCAGCAAAAGCTGCATACACCACTCTCGATTTGCATCTGGATGAGTTTGAGATGGGCGAGCATGCTTCTTAGATTCCACCGTCTATCGTTTTGTGACCTGATGTTCATCATGGAGGCCAGAAAATAGGTTCATCCCAAACAAAGGTAAGCCAGACCATAATGAATGCATCTTACCAGGATTGAAGGATGCCCCAGCTTCATGACATTGCAAAACTAAGGTGGGCCTGGGCCTTCTGCCTATATTACGGCCCTGCTGGGTTTTGGTTGAAGCTGATATTTGCTAATGATGCTAATGCGGGGGAATTGACCAACAGTATGAGTCTGTGCATGGCGCGCATGCTTCTGTATGCTACTTGATTCATAATGCCAAGTTTCTCTTGAAGCAACAGCTTTCTAGAGAACACCTGAGAAAATTTGATAAAAGCTGCCTGAGTATTTACAATGTTTTCATGAGGCAAAACCCTCAATGAACCAGTATTCATTAATAATTGTCAGTTACAAGAAATACCAGTGAAGCATTTTCCTTTACTGTGCATGCACATTTGATGAGAGTAAGATGTGACATGGTACATAAAGAAATCACTTTCCACGCCTGTGGTGGACTTAATTTAATTATCAAGGATTCACAATCATCTCTGTATAGCTTCTCAGAGATTGGGGCTGCTTAATATTTGATTTCTAACTGACTTAGCCATATCACCACAAGCACACTAATTAAAGCACTGAATTGTGAGATGAATGTTATTGGAAAAAATAGGTTAATTACTTTGTATCATTTTCACCTGTTGTCCAGCCTTCAAGCGATATTTTCAACATAGGGAGCATCCTTCATTTTGGCATAATGGTTAGCGAGATCTAATAGGACATTGATTGATAATAAATGAGAGACTTTTGGTCCTGACATTGACACTGGAGTGGTGAGCGTGAGCCTCAAGCCTTCCGAGGATGGATAGTAATGTGACAGTGGGGTGCCTTGAAAGAATCCTCTGGAAGGCGTATCATCTTGGCAGGTGACTTAACAAAAAAATTTTAGTGCTAAGTCATTGTACATACTGTAGATGAAAGAGATTTTTTTTTTTTTGCCAGTCAAATTGGTAGAGCACATACCACAGGGTCTCATCCTGCCTGCTTATATGTTGTTGAGAATTGTATTATGGTTGTTTCCTAAGTTTTCATCATTTCTTTTCCATTTTTTCCCAGTATCATAATTTTGTAATGAAAATGACGGGACAGAACTAGACCGCTTGCAATGGATTCATGAGTTTATTTTAAAAGGGTTGAGGTCTGTTGGCCTGTCTTGCTGATAGCCTATTGTATCTAACATGCCATGTTAATGGGGTGATTTGTCTTTTCCTTGAGAGTAATTGGTTTTTGAATATAACAATTTGCTATGGATTCAGTTCTTTCCATCGCTATCCGGAGATGGCGAAGGATTTTGCCTTGTTAATGAGGTCATTTCCAACAATAATCTGAGATGATTGAAAGATATCCATGTTGGAAAAGTGTCGGAGTTCCAGATACGGGCTGCTTTTTTGAAAAGCCCTGAACAATTCAAGGCTACACAGCGCATGGATTAGCCCTGTTGTTGTTTTCTCGACGTGCATTGGTCTTTTACAAATTCTTATCAAGGTCATCTTGGTGCAAGGGGCTGGAGTTGGTAGTGGCCAAGGCTCTTTTAAAGGACTGGCGAACCTAGTTAATAAACTAGCCTTCATGGATTTTTTATTATTTTTTTTCCTGTGTGTTTACTTTCATTGATCTTTCCAGAACTGCTGGGGTATAATTTGAAGTCATTCTAAACCATTGAATGATGGAAAGGACAGTCGAACGTGGCTAAAGTGAAAGCTACCAATCTATATACCACTTTTCAGGATTGCATCGTAGATAGAGGATTCCAAACAAGAGATTCACAGTAATGCTTTGCTTGGCAGCATGACCAAACACACCATTGCTTTGAAGGAGAAGCCATGTGCTTGCATGGCCGCCACCTTCTAAGCTTACCCCAAAAGAAAAATCGACCTCCAAAGCTTTTGCTTAAAAGAAAAATGATCAGCAGAATTGAAAATGATAACTTGTCTAACCCTTTCCTACCAACATTCCCGTCGTTGACATTTCATCTTTTTACCATGAAAAAGGTAGGCTCCATCATGACGTCCATAATTAAATCTTTTTAAAGTGATGAGAGAATACATAAAACTGACTCAATTGGATTGGAAGTAGATAAAAACTTGAAACCCAAACTCTCAGGCCATATTAATTATTAAAATCCATTAAGGTTGAGAATACAGTACAATCATATCAAAACACAAATTTACGTGGGTTGGTTTAAAGCTTACACCTCCTTTTTTGCCTTCTAGAATAAACCTGAGTCTACACCTCTCTTTTCACCTTTTAGAAAAAACCTTAGAAAGTACCCTCACCATATTTCATCACAAAGATGAGCTTATAAACAACTCATAAACAGCCGTAGGAACTTTACAGAATACAAGACACTTAAAAAACTCAAAAGTCATTGGTGAAGCCAAGCTCAAGCAAGTCTAGGCTTAGCGGTTGAGCAAGTTAAGAGATTATATAAGACATCTATGAATATATATATATATATATATATATATATATATATTCATAGATGTCTTATATAATCGATAAATCGAGATAAATTCACTTTGCTATGAAAAGCTTGGGCCGACATTTCAAGCTTACCAAGCCGAACTCTCTGCCAGATACACTCAATAGCAAACCTTGAGTCCAGCCCAACTCACCTCAGCAAGGACTGTTGACTGCGGATGATCAAAGGCTAAAGCCAGGCTACACTGTTCCTTGGTTTCCTTAGCTAGGTCTTTATTGCGTAACTAGCAGAACTTCATTGTGAGATCCACCAAATCCAAATTTACATATTCGAAGGAATGGATGGATGACTCGTACTCGGAACTTCCAGCACTGCAACGCCATATCAGGAAAAAGCCCAGATGACCACTTGCGCACTAAGACCCCTGTGGCCCATTTATGCCACCAATTTGTAGAAACCCCGTCTCAAGCAACATGAGGGCCCACTGTGTCCTAAACCTAACAATTAGTTAAAAGATCTATCGACTTCCATTTGAAGAACCAAAGTCCAATACAGTGGGAACTTCCAAATTATGGTAGAGTCCTCCATCCTTCTGCTCAAAATTCTCTAGTAGTGAATTAGAAAAAGAGATACACAAAGTTCTGAACACAATGATTAATTTCGAGCAAGTTCTCTCCGTAATTACATTTATAAAATGCCTATCTTATGAACAAAACAAAATTGGAATGGATACATGATGCGTGTACAGCTCCCCTCTTTCAAGTTTTGCATTTTCTCGAGCCTTTAATATCCAGTTCACAGGGGGCCCCAATTGCCGCATATCAGTAGTAAAGTTTCTATTCTTGCATTTCTTTTCTCAGAAGTGTTGACCACCTAGCAAGTATGCCAACCACAGAGCTGAGCCATGAAATACCTGCTGCGGTAGGCTTCCCTGATGAGCCCAGATGTCGAACCCATGTGGAGGTGCTTCCATTTGATGGGTGCAGACGCCCAACTACGAGTGGCTTTTCTCTGTGAAAAGGATGGCATAAGATCAAACTGAAATCTCTCGCAGGGATTTTGTTAATACATGAATAGCTTGCGGTGACATATCAAGCTGCTGTAGTCAAGCCATTATATCTTGGTCTTCTACATTCAGTGGAAAGGCCCTCATCCATGGCCTTTCTTTTACTGCTGTTGATCTCTGGTTGAGATTGTGATTGCTGTTGCTGTGGTTCTAGTTGTTGCTGCTGAGGTTCTGGTAGTAGCTGCTGCTGTTGTGGTTCCAGCTGTTGTTGTTGTGTTGGTGATAGAGGTTGTGACTGCTGAGGTTGTAGATGTGGCTGGGGTAGTGGTGGTGGTGGTGGTGGTTGTTGGTCATTCAATTTCCCCTTCAATATATGAGACTGAAGCCTTTTCATGTCTGATAACTGGACTGGTTTGAGAAAGAATTCCTCTGCACCTTCTTCCAAGCATCTGTTCCATACCAAAGAAAGCACTTCAGCATGGAATATCTTGGAGTTATATCGCTTGTTAGAATACATGAACCCGCTGAGTACAATTCTGGGTTTGGATGGAAGATGGAATCTTCTTAATTAAACAACCAGGGCAGGGAAAGGTGACTGGATCCCCTAGTAAGAAAGATTCAGAGAGATACTCGGTCTTTTTTTACAAGTTCAATTCAATGTGGTTGAAGGGAAAATCAGTGATGGAAGGGTTTCAATGTTTCAACATAGGAAATTTCTTAATGCACCCAAAATCCAGTGTGATCGATCAATAACCAGAGCAAAAATCAGGAAAACACATCCACGATCTGATGCTTCCAATCAAAATATTATGAGTTTGGCATCATGCACAAAGTTCAACAGTCCTATAGATTCCCAGTAACATGGAATCAGACACTTTCAAATTAGAAATTCAGATTCACTTTCCAAGGTTTTCCTTTTCTAAGCACACAGGAAAGAATCTGTCACTGATATTTGGGTACTTGGAATATAGTTTTATACAATCCAGCGACTTTTTTTGGATGATGGAAAATAACGAATCCATGCCAATTAATCTGATAGAGGAAAAAACTGATGGAATAGAACACATTTTCCATGGAATTTGAAACGCCCGATTCGGAAACAGTCGGTATTGCTGGAGTTTTAAGGTTTTCCCAGATCCGACCTCAAAGGTATGACCCGGAAAAGGTTTCCATTTTCAGATCTGTACTTCCTCCGGTTTTAAGACGACCCTGACAGCTAAATTACAAGAAACCGTTCTACTCGTGCACACACAAAAAGATCAAGAAAAGAATAAAAGGAACACGAAAAGAATTTCAATCCAGCACACAACTCATAATTCTTCACCACGCCGAATACAGGAAATCAGCTAATAAAATATTCAAATTCCATCCTCAGGTGCTTCCAACTTAAGATGTTTATTTTCTATTCTTTTCTTCCGGAAGGCAATTCAGAAAGAACCTCTATGATTTCTTTTTTTCTCTCTCTCTTTTTCAGGAAAAAAAAGGAAGAAGAAGATTGAATCTTTTCTTACCTGTTGATTCTAGCAGGCACATTCTCAGAGGACATGATCACAACAGGAATGTCTTTCAACGATGACGATTCCTGAATAGAAACATAAAACAAGAATTTACAAACATAAGATTCCCTCAGAGGCAATATAGAAGGAATGACAAAAGGTGGAAGAGAAGAAAAAAATGCTAAGACAGACATGGTACCTTGATTTTCTTGAGGAGATCATAGCCAGTCATTCCAGGCATACAGTAGTCCGTAATTACCAAATTAACTTCCATTTCCTGAAGTTTCAAAATATAATTCCCATAAAAGACAAGTAAATTTGATAAATCTTTAGAGAACCTCGCAACCCAAGAAAGGATTTGAATTCAGAAAAGAGAGGCAATAGTGACCTGATGGTGGTTGTTTGCGGAAATCGCAGGTGAGTTGCTCTGTTCTCCACGCAGACCCAAGAATTCCTGAGCTTTGCTTCCAGATTCCACTGCAGTAACTGAGACGGACAAAACCCAGAAAGAAAACCCATAAATTCAGATCACATTCTTGGGGAAAAAATTAATAAAAAATTCTAAAACAAACAGAAGACTATTCTGAAAGACACAACCTCTTTTTCAGTAGCAACACACGAAAATGCGTTGTCTTAATTACAAGTACAACATACAATTCCCTCAGAAAAATTCAAATCAGACAATCTAGTCCAGAATTATTGAAAAACTCGCAGCCAGCCTAAAAATATGGAAGCGGATTAAGAAATCCAAAATACACAAAAGCAGAGCAGGGCCGTCTGTTACCTTGGTAGGAAGAGGTTTTGAGGAGCCT